>CM073577.1:14604875-14757375 GCA_037074715.1 Magnolia kwangsiensis | reverse complement strand
ATGTCTTGTTTGATTTCCTTCATATGATGTTGTTCTTGCCTCTCGCATGATCTATTGCAACAGATGATTGCATGCTATGTTTTGTTTGAATTTCTATATAGTGTCGACTTATAGTTTGTATAATCCATTAACTATTGTGCAATTTAATTTTATGAGACATAGGAAATGTTTAGCATCCTCACTAACCCACACATCACACATGCACCTTATTTCATTATGTTGTTAGCTTGTTTGTGAAAAAATCTAAATTGTATGTGGAAAACACGGATGCATGATATCGCCTATACTAGTTGGTAGTATTGATTTTTAGCATGGTATGAAGGATCATCAACCCTTGGGTTAGTTAGGAAAATGAGTAGAGTGAGGGTGGTCCCGTTAGTAGGACTATCCTAGGCTAAACCCATAGGTTTGGGCGAGTGCAGGTGAGCGACAGTAGTTAGACTACATGGGTCGCTCGTACCCAATGTCGTCTGTCACGTTCTTGCCTGAACTTATGCGGTATAGCCTGTTACTGACTAACCTTGCTTGTTAACCTTGATTGCTCACATATGTATGGAACCTAAAACACCCTACAACCGTTATAGCTCATCGATAACCACTTGAAGCTGGTCCAACGTCTTGTGAGCCGGGCATGGTGGAATGGGATAGTGTCCGAGCTGTCGGCTTATACTGGGGTGACGAACCTCCCCATAGTGATCATGAGCGATCTCAGTTTTCAGCACTCCCCATGTGCTTAAAGTTGGGGATGGGGAACCCGACGGGATCAAGGATCGCAGTGCCTTGTCCTCTCGCGTTGAGGGGTTTAGGCATCGCAACTAGTTGAGGGCATTGATACGTAGGGTATATCAGTTTTTCTAACCTTCTGGATGAATAGAATTAACTAAGAACTTGGCTAACATTATCATCACATAACACTAGTTAGGTTGGCGACTCGGTAGTTAAGGTCGCTCTGAGGGAGTGTTAGTCATACATGATTGTTAGATGGAGTCGCTCGAGGGAGTATTGTGGCGAGGGCATACATCATATCATCTATCATGCATATGCATTAACAAGATTAGTTAGGTGTCTATGAATGATTGTCTTTCATTAAGTTCATAATATAATTGATGTCAATTACAATTTAAGACTAATAGCACCCACTGAGTTGATCCTCATACCTTTAGGTATCATGTCGTACCTTTGAAATTATTGATTAGTGAGATAAACGGGTGATACCTAAAGTTGGATCAAGGGACACTGGTAAGGAGTCGCTACGTGCGGCGACGAGACACGTAATCCAGATAAGGACTCATAATATGACATCGGTATCCTAGCTTCGCCAATATGATATATGAATAAGACTTAGGCCCCGTTTGTTAAATCTGAGGTCTAAAGCCTGAATCTAAAATCTGAAGCTGAATCTGAAATCTGAAATCTGAAACCTGAATTTGAAGTCTGAAGTCAAAAAACTTGTTTGGAAATTATGGCTAAAGTCTGAAAATTAAATACTGAATTTGAAACAATTTGTTTGTTAACAAATATCTGAAATGTCTGAAATATGTTAATTTGACACATTTGCCCTCATTTCTTGTTTTGAAATATTTTACATTATAAAGAAATTATTTTTTATTAAATTAAAATAAAATTATTCTATTTAATTCAAATAAACTACGGTGTGTAAGCAGCATCAACCAGATAATATTTATCTACATAAAAATAAATGACATTTTAGCAAAATTTTAAGTTATAATTTTACCAAGCTATATATAATATTACTAGGAGGAGGCCCACATCCAAGCTATATGTATGTATCCTACCCACGCCTTCCATCCATTTTTCCAGACTATTTTGTGGTATGATCCCAAAAATGAGCCAGATCCAAATCTCATGTGGACCACACTATAGGAAAGAGTTGATTGAACACTCATCATTAAAAACTTCTTAAGAGCTACATAAGTTTTGGATTAAGCTGTTATTTGAGTTTTCTCTTCATCCAGGTGTACGTGACCTAATCAACAGTTTGGATGACAAAACAACATTACAGTGAGCCTTAGAAAATTTTTAATGGTAGGCATTCAATGGCCAAAATTTTCTTATGGTGTGGTCCACTATAAATTTGGATCTCCCTCATTTTCGGGCTATTTATAATAAGCTTAAAAAATAAATCAAAGGGGCTCACAGACGATTGTCAGTAGCCACCTCGCTATTGACACTATCAGTATGCAATCCACGTTCACTGCCACCGGCCAATGGCTGCTGGTCGGTGCTATGTGGGCCCCACCATGATGTATGTGTTTCATCCATGTCGTCCATCTAGTTTTATATATCATGTTATGGTATTAAAAAAAAAAACTATATATCAATCTTAGGTGGACCACATTACAAGAAACAATCTTGAATGAACATTGACCATTAAAAATGTTTTAGGGGCCATAAAAGTTTTGGATAAGATTGATATTTATTGTTTCCCTTCATCTGGATATTTATGAACTATTCAACAGATTGGATGTCAAATAAATAGTACAGTGAGCCTTAGAAGGATTTTAATGGTGGATATCCATTCATTTTTTCCCTGTGGTGTAGCCCACCTAAGATTTATATCCCTATATTTTTTGTAACAAGCCCTAAAATTATCTGTAAAAATAGATGAGCAGAGTGGATGAAACATGTATATCATAGTGGGGCCCACAGAGCACCAACCACCAGCCGACTGGTGTCAAGTGGAGTAGCCAATCCGTCTCCGGTGGCAATGGGAGTAGCCAATCCGCTCTCGTCTTCTGTAGGAGGCGGATTTCCTTCGAAAGCATTTCGCAGGAAGCTCCTCCGCTGGAAACCCAAGTGGGGGCCCAACGTGATTTTTGTGAGAAATCCATACCGTCCATACTTTTTCTGAGATCATTTTAAGGCATGGGGTAAAAAATGAGATGGATCCAATACTAAAGTGGGCCGAAAACGTGAGGATTGAACTTTCACTGTTGAAATATTCGTGGGGCCCAAGAAGTATTAAATCACTCTAATATCTGTGTTTTCAATTCATCTCGGTAGGAATGACGTTAAGAACGGTATGGATGGCATGTAAACATAACTGTCGACCCTAAGAAGTTGTCAACGGTAGGAATTTCCCTACCCACCTTTTCCTTGAGCGAAGCCCACTTAAGTATTGGATCCTCTTCATTTTTGGCCCCGCATATTAAAATGATCTTTAAAAAATGTATGGACGGGATAGATTTCTCACAAACATCACAGTGGGCCCCACGTAGACTTCCAGCGCAGGAACTTCCTGCGAAAGGCTTTTGCAGGAAATCCGCATGTTCTTCTATACAGGACGCAGATTGCGTACTGCTCCCGCCTGTCCCTAGCTCCAGATTGCGTACTGCTCCCGCCCGTCCCTAGCTCGCAACGGGCAATTCTGTGGGCGGGCCCACCGTGATGTATTTGTACATCCACACCATCAATCCATTTTCTCTAATTATTTTAAAGCATGAACATAAAAATGATGCAGATCCATTGCTCAAGTGGACCACACCAAAAATAGTAGTGGGATAATGATTTTCACTGTTAAAAAATTCAAGTATACATCCATTGTTGAAACCTTTCTAAGGGCCACTGTGATGTTTTTTTACCATCCAACCTATTCATTAGGTCATGTATACATGGATGAAGTGAAAACACAAATATCAGCTTGATCTGAAACTTCTCCAGCTCTCAAGAAGTTTTTAACGGTGGACGTTCAATCCCCACCTTATGGTCCAATTAATTATTGGACCTGCTTCTTTTATTGGATCACACCTTAAATTATCTGAAAAAGTTGATGGACGGTGTGGATCAAGCACATAAATCATGGTGGGGCATAAAGAAGTTTCACAGGTTACAGGTTGATTTTGTATTGCGCAAACAATTTAAAAGAAAAATTTTACTAAGAGATACTTTTGGAAGCAAAAACAATTTGTTTAATGAAAAATCACGGAGCACATTCCGCGTTCACCATTAAGCTAGACTCCTATCATGAAAAGAATTCAGTGAAAAATCACTTAGCGCTTTCCGTCTTCCGTGTTAATAACGCATTAACAAACACCACTAAACATGAAAAAATTTCTTCATTCCTTATTAAGTGTAAAAATTCAGCGTTAACAAACACGGCATTAATAATTACTCGGCTAACATACGCATCAATTGCATTGCATTAGATAGGATGTGGCGATTTGGCGTTGGAGTCGCATGATGAGGGAGTGTTGACATTTGTGAAATATGCGTTGAGGTCGCATGTGAGGGAGTATTAAATTGAAAAGTGCATGCATCATTATATAATCTCACTCATGCATTTAACATGAGTATTTAAAAAGTGCTTGATTTCTTATTTTATTATTTACTGCGCTGATTGAGTCGATAACATGTATGATTTATAACTAATGAAACCACTGAGTTAACTACTCATTCTCACCTGTAATAATGTTTTAAAACACCAACCAAATATATTATTAATGCAAGTACTTGCGAGACCTCAAACGGGTAGGCTTATGTCAACTTGAACCACCTCCGTAATGTTTTAAAAGATTAGGCGAAAACTGAAAACTTTACACTTTAATCGTCTTGGGTATGTTCATTGTGGTTTGTATAATTCTCATTTGAGCGATTACTACTATTAATGGAATTATATTTTTTACTGTTAGCCATATATTTTTTATTTTTATTATCTTTACATTACTTTGAATCCACTAAATTGAATTACGCTACTCTGATTGTTAGTATGTAAAATAAATGTGAATCAGAATAAGGTCACACGTACGTCTTCATTTGATTAACACTTAAGAATTTGGGATTAGAGTCTATGTAATCTGGCATCGATTTTCGTGGCATTACACGGCTTAGGTTGGGTTGGTGCTCAGCTTTAACCCAACCCAAGGTTCTTATACCTTAACTCTAATATTTTCAAAACATGTCTTATTTTTTGTACTTATAATTTTATTAATTATATATGTAGTTATTTACAATAAAAAAATTATTTTTTCTAAACAAACATGCTAAAATATAGTACAACTACTCCTTCAAAAGTCATGTTGTGTAGCACACAATCTATTTGGGAGAGAACATATCTTGTTAGCTTGAGTCATTGGAAATGATGTTGGCTAATGAAATCTAATAGCACTGGAATTTCCTGTGCCCTTTGTAGAAATGATTCATACTCAATTATATTTTGTAAGTAGCTTATATATCCATCAGGTTCAAGTTGGGTTGAGTTAACCTGAGACATTAACCCAAGTTTGAGCCAAGTTTTACCTGTTGGTGTTTGTATAACCCAAGTTTCAGTCTGAACCCAATACATCCCCAAGACCAAAATTTTATCTGTTGGTGTTTGTATAACCCAAATTTGAGACTGAACCCGGCATATCCCCAAGACCAATCCACTGTCGAGTCGGTCGGGGTTGAACCCGCTTGACTTTCAGCCCTACTCAGCAAGCAATCCTACGGTGTCAGGACCGGAATCCCTCTTAACAAGAGCTTATCCAACCTATAAAACACCTAAGTTCTATGGGCCCATCATATTGTCTTCGGACATCCACTCCATCCGTAAGGCATTTCCCTTAAAGCTCAGTCATGTGATCAAAAATCAACCTGATCCATAACTCAGGTGGGCCACACCACTAGTAATAATGGGCATGGGACTCCAACTATAGGTTTCTGTGTGAGACTAGCATGGTTTGCATATTGCATCCAACCGTTCAAGAGGTATCACTCATCATGATGAAGGGAAATACTGATCTAATACCCAGGTTGGCCACACCGTGTGAAATTAGAGGTTCTGGGTGCAATTTTACATTGATCCATGGCGTGAAGTCATAGTGAGTGATCTAATACTTCGATGGGCCACATGGGGTGAAGTTAGAGATTTTAGGAGAAATTGTACATTGGTCCCAATGTGGGGCTCATCTTAATCAAATATGTAGGATATCTTGATCACTTTCATCTTGGGAGTATGTTCCATCAACAAAGTCTCCTGCAATTTAAATGGATTGATTGATCGTATTTAAGTGCCACATGTGATAAGGGTTACTCACCATCACCATCCAACGGTCCTATTTCAACAAGAAAGCAAATCAAAGGTTAGGATTGTTGAATAAATTTTATATTGGGACCGTAACTTTGAAGCAGTGGGCTATATAATTTAGTCGATTTTACAGCTGCATGCATCTCATTTTTCATTGCATGCATGGCCAGATTATTAAATAACTCTAAACAAATTTTTAAAGAGAAATACTTTGATAGTCTGGCTAGAGTTTATTAAGGAAATGAATTCGGGGAACTAAAGTGATCAAATCTGAACCATCCAAATCCCAAGCCGAATGGGTGGTGACCTCAACATCTCTTGTCACGGGACTTTGTATGGCCCACCATAATGTATTTGTTTTATCCAAGCCAACCATATGTTATTCCAATTCATTTTAGGGCATGATCTTAAAATTGAAGCACATCCAAAGCTTAGGTGGACTACACCACAAAAACAGTGCAAATAATGGCATCCATTGAAACCTTCCTAATGATTTCTCCAATATTTATTTGCCATGCAACCTTTTTTAAGGTCACAAGACCTGAGCAAAGGAGAAATAAATATACCATCTTGACTGAAGACTTTTATAGTCCCTAGGAAGCTTTCAACTAAAAGCATTTCATCCTTGATGTAGAAATCTAGTTAGCCCCAAAGGCCCCGTGACCTTAAAAAAGGTTGCATGGCAAATAAATGTATTATCTTGATCGAAAAATTTTATAACCCCTAGGAAGCTTTCAATTATAGATATTCAATCCCCATTATTTTCTATTCATGCAGAAATCTAGTTAGCCCCAAAGGTCTTGTGACCTTAAAAAAGGTTTCATGGCAAATAAATATTAGAGAAATAAATATATCATCTTGACCAAAAACTTTTATAAGTCATGGGAAGCTTTCAATTGGAGGTATTCAATCCCCGTTATTTCTTGTTGATGTAAAAATCTAGTTAGCCTCCTCCTTTAGTAAACTTGTACAGAGAATGAACAAAGAAGACCCTAGCTTGTATCGGTGACCCACCAATGCTAAAGCTAGGAATTTATGTCTAGTTAGGTGTCGAGGGTATAGGGCTAGAGAGTGTACGTACCTCTCCCCTATAGGGATCACCTTATTTATAAGCGGGAAGAGCCGGTGGCGTAGGGTGTGATCGTCCCTATTTTGGCAGGGACAAAATCCTACTAAGATTCTGAGTTTACGCACAGCGGGAATTATTCTAAATCTTCGGCAAGGCGAACCACATTAGAGATAATTTCCATGATCTTCGGCGCGGATCGTGGGCCAACTGAAAGTCGGTTAGTTCGAGCATGGGCTAACGTTGGGGTTGGGTATGGCTTATCCGTTTAAGTCAAGCTCGCCCAAATGTTGGGGTCAAGCGTGACTTATCCATTGAGATCGAGCTCGGCCAAACATTGGGGTGTTCTGCATCAACATTTCCTATGGTTGGCCCACTTGATCTTGGATTTGCTTCCATTTAAGGCTCATGATATAAAATGAGCTGGCTAATAGATGGACAGCATGGATAAATCATATACATCATGATGGGTCCTACGTTGACACTAGGGATATTGGGTGATATTGGGCATCACCCAATTCGCTTGGCAGTCCGCCCTCTCATCCTTAGGTAGGCCCATTGTTTTTAGTTTTTATGACCCATTGTGTATGCCAACGACTTGAACCAGGTAGCAATGGCCCTACCTATGCACATGGGAGGGCCCACCATATCGCCTCCCTGTAAAAAAGAATGACACATGTTAACAATAGCTCCCGTACGAGTGGCATGTGCATCGAGGGATGCTCTCCGTGCCCTTATATGATGTACAATATGAATGTTTTGATGTCTAGATGTTCAGTGTAGATAGTTGCTATATCATAAAATAGCCTTGATTTGCGAGTTACCATCTTCGTACTTGGAAGATGTGGATTGAGTACTGCCCTCTTGTACAAGCATGTAGACTTTAGTTGGAACTATCAGAGAATATACTCACCTAAAGTATACAGATTTGATTGAACTACAAGTTGATATCAAGCCCACATGAAATACACAGGATTTGAGTAGACCGTAGGTTGCTATCAGAGAATAGGCCCACGATGAAATGTATGGGATTTGATTAGACCGCAAGTCGCGACTAGAGAGTATGCCCACGTTAAATATATTCAAAGCTTACCTCAGACCTCATTTCTCACAAAAATCTACCATCCAATCAAATCTCCAGGTCATGCGAGCATTGATGTTAGTTACTCAATTCACATCCACACCTCCATGTGCTTCCCTTATGTATATGGTGAGCCCATTAAGTATAGAGCCATGCCCAATAAACAAATTGATGTTTGCTTGTGGAATGCAAAATTCCTGCAACAACGTGGTTAGGAACCTATATGGCCCATTTTGATGTAGCTCATATTAGCACAAGATATAATTAAGCAGATCCAAAACTCAGGTGGGCCACACCAAAGAAAAAAATGGAGATTGAATGCCCACCATTGCTAAAATCATAATTTCCAGTGCAGCCCACCTGAATTAAAATCAATTTGGGTTTTAGCATACATACCTAAAACAGGGAGATGCATCTAATGGACGGTTTAGATGGCACTTACACATACCAATGGGCCCTATACAACTACCATATATTCACCGGTTTGATCATTCTACCTCGGCAATTCACGTAACGTGACATATCCATCACGTCCATTTTCAACTTTTGGAACGCTGACACGTCCGTGCCGCTCGTGTCCCTTCACGGCAACAAAAGTAAGAAAGGTGGAAAGAGGACTACACTGTCCTGCTTGCGCCAAAAGTACGCTTTGCATTCACTTGGGTTGACGGTTTGGTAATCCAGACCGTCAATCTAATGTGGCTCACCGTGGATGAAGTTTCACAAACTTTTCATAGATTCTAATGTCCTAGTCAAAATTTCGTTCTTTCCTAAATTGAATACAGACCGTTGCTTTTATTACTTTTACTTTCCGTTTGTATTCCATGAACTGAAGGGTTAGGGGCTTTGGATCTGGCTCGTTTTAGCAGAGTACCCTATATTTAGTAGGTTCCATCGGATGGATGGCGTAGATCTCTGGACGATAGCCCACATGTACGGAATCATGCGCGGTAGCATTTTGGACAGCACGATTCCATGACTCCTCGGAGGGAATAATGAGAGATACCAAGGGTAGTTTGGTAAAATGCAGAAAAGCAAAACGAGAGTATATAAACTAGTAGTTCGCAGGATCTCCATTGTATATGAGCCACATCTTCAGTGACCCACCATCCATCAACGTACCCCACATGTCCCGAAGATAAAATTGATGGTGTATTCCAATTGAAAAATGGTATTCTAACGGATGAACGGTTCTAATCAGAGGTATGAAGTTTCGAGAACTACAGTTTCAAGAAGTCCTGCAGACTATTGTTGACGCCACCTTTTACCCGCCGTCTTTTCAAAACGTTCCAAAAGCAAACCATTCACGGTGGCTAACATCTATTGCTACGGTTATAATTCGTAGCCATAGATTGTCAAGTACTTTCGTATCTCTGAACGGAATGGTTTACTTTGGGAAAGTAACGTTTGGGATCGTGTTGAAAAGACGCTGGGTAAAAGGTGGCACCTACAATGGTCAATTTCTCCTTCATAACGGTCCGCGTGGGGCGGGGGTTAGGTGAGGCAGGGGTAACAGCTTAGTCGCTGAGTCCCTTACCGTGGGGCCTACTTCGATGTATGTGTTTTATATCCATTCTGTCCATACGTTTTTTCATATCATTTTAAGATAAATTATCAAAAATGAATTACATCTAGATCTCATGTGGACCACACTAACCGAAAAAACTTGTGATTGAACGGTCACCATTAAAAACTTCCAACGGTCTACTGTAATGTTTATTTGACATCCAACCTGCTGATAAGGTCATGTAGAGGTGGATGGACGGACAACACAAATATCGTCTTGTTCCAAAACTTTCGTGGCACGCAAGAAATTTTTAACGGTGTGAATTCAATTCAAACTGTGTGGTCCATGTGAGAGTTGGATCTGCCTCATTGTTTGTAAAATTATGTAAAATGACCTGTAAAAACCGATGAACGGAGTGGATATACAAAATAATACATATAAGTGGGACCCACAATCAGGGCATCACCCACTAAGCAGTTCACCCCTGCTCTGCCTAATACGCGTCCGTGGGCGTGGCGCGTGGGCGTCTGTCTGAAGGGGTGGAATCGCTGAGTCGTGGGCCGGAGGATGTATGTACAGTATCCTCAGCCACGAGTTTGTACAGGCAAGCAGAGGATTAGGTGATCCTGGTCGTTGATCTGATGACCCCTGAAACGGATGGACCATGGCCACTAAAATCTATGAGATGGTGCAATCCCAGCGTGCGAATGGCTGGGGAAAAATAGCAACAGTCTTTATTAACTGGAGAAAATGCCGTATATTGAATGGGTTGGGATCATCCTGTTTGTTAAATTTTTATACCACCGTCTATCAACAGTGGGGCCTCTCAGATCAGTGGTTTAGATCATTGAAATGGCTCGAATTGTACAAACTACAAACACACGGTCCGACAATGACGCGTCCTTTCATGCGAACTGAATGATGCTCGGTCCAAGATATACAAAAAAATGCTCGTGTTTTCTCATCCGTCTAAGCATGGACGGCCCTCTCAAAATACTATCCTTGACGGGGCAATCTTGACCTTTCATTCTGTCAGCTGCAAATAGACGATCAAGCAAAAAATTGCAACAACCCTCCACATTCAACTGAAAGAGACCCCAGATTGATGCCTAGCATCATCCGATCCGTTCATCTTCCTGAGCATGGTCAATCCAAGTTAGGGCCTGGAATCCAACGGACTGATCTTGGGCCACACTTATAGGAAATGAAAACCCGAGTATATAGTGCATACGTCAGCTCGAGTAGTAACCGGTCCCGGCCTTTGCACATTCTACGCGGCTTTTCAAATCTACCAAGTGGGGCCCATGATTCGGTAATCCGGATCACCAGTCAGATGCATGCAAGCGTGGATGGACGCTAACCAAAAATGTTTCCTCAACAGTACAATCCATAACCGTCCGATATGTGGCCTACAAATAGACGGCCAATAACGGAAATACAAGGTCCCCGTTTGGTTGGACCGAAATAACCTTCAAAAGGGTTAGTTCAGTAGGTAGCTTCTAACAGGGAAAACGCTTGCGTACCTCCCCCATAGGGTCGCGACTAAACACGCATGAAATCCACACCGTTCATCAGATACACGCCCCTTGTTTGGCTTGATCTAAGGATCATGATGATTCAACAATCAGGTGGGCCACCCCGTAGTTAGTGGCTTAAACTTCTAAATTCACTTGATATGGTCCCCTGAGTTTTGGAATACCGTGAATTTTGGGCAGTTCTTTCATCCCTCTTGGGCACATCAGATGAATGGATTGGATGGCATAAAAATACCATGACGGGTCCTGCACTAAAGTAAGGATGTGCGTCCCATCTCAACTTTTTCCTAGTGTGCCCTAGGTTGTGGATCATGATGAAAATTGGGTTCAAGGGTGAATTTAAGTCAGCATATATGATGGACGGTGTGGATCTGATGAAAACTCCACTCATGTGGCACTCGGTTATAGAGACTGGAACGCGTGTGAAATTACAGCGAGGCATGAAAGCGCGGCTCTTCTTACCATCCAGTCAATGTTCGGTGATGGGAAGTCATTTGATACTCTTGCGCCCTATAATGCTTGATACACATGCACTTAAAAATTCCACGCGTGGCATACATGAAGACACTGTATAAATTGTGGAGCCCACTTAAGTCAGAATCTCAAAATACAACTGATTTAACGATACCCAACCACTTATTCATGAACACTTATTTGCTGAATCATGACCATTGGATTATTTTATTATTATTATTATTATTTCACCTACCGATAAATGTCCACCAATCCCAAAGCTATATAAACCATTCTGGGACAAAATTAAATTCGGATGCAGTTCGATTTGAAATACCTATGTGCCACGTGCACGATATATCAGGGCCTTTTTTCCTTCTTTTTTTTTTCGATATATCAGGGCCTGCATATCATCTATCACATTCTGACAGAGTATCAAAAGACTCCCTCTTTCGTGATTGGTTCTGGGCGGTCCATCCCTGGATACAAACGCTCTCGATCGCCTAATCACTGGGTGCGATGTTTTACCACGCACGTTGTAGGGAGCCGCTTCAAAAAAAAAAGCTCGGGGCCCACCATAGTGTCTTTGTGCATCCATTCCGTCCATCAGCTGCGCCGGATAATGTTGGACTGTGTTACGAAAAATCAATTATATACAAAACTAAAGAAAACCACACCACAGGAAACAGCAGGACAGGGATGTACACCATTGAACGGGTTCGATATTGTATAAACATCGCAGAGGTCGTAAGAAGATTTCCACAATGGGGTATCCTCATATTCAATTTTTCCTATGGTGTGGCCCACTTTTAGATTGCTCGATTCATGGGGTTAACTCCTGACTCAAGCTGTTGGAACGAGTTTCCTCTTTCACTCATTACAGGAATTTACCTGAATTCTGGACCGGATGGTGTAGCATACCACGCATCATCGACGTTGTACGACACATTGAGAAAGCTCTGTGGGCGACAATGATCTATGTATTTTGTCAACGAAGTCCATCCATTTTCTTGCTCATTTAATTATATTATCTTAGAAATTAGGTAGATCCGAATCTCAGGTGGACCCCAACAAAGAAACAGTGGTGTTTGAACATGCATCATTAAAAACTTTATAGGCCCACTATTAGAATGCTTTTTTTTTTTTTTTACACACACTGACGCCACACACACACCGTGGGATTTCACACTCAATACCTGCTGTTAGAGCTGGGCATTGAGTTGACTCATACTAAGTTAGGGTTGACCCGACTCAATGTAATTTTGAAATAGACTTAACTTGAATATGACTTGGCCTCGTAGTCTAACTTTGACTAACTCGGATCGAATCGGTTAAGTCAATAGTGAATCATGTTGAGTTGATAGTTTTCTTATATGACATTTTTTTCTTGTTTGTATCCTGATTTAGTTGAGTTGTTCAGAATAAACATTATCAAATTAAATTATAACGGAAAAGAAAATGAAGTAAATAAATATTGTTAAAACTTAAAAATATAACTAGATGAAGTTGTACGTGCCGATCATTTAATTGTTCAATATTCTTTGTATAATTAATACCTTTCATGGCATGTAACCCACATAATATTGTCCATAATAGTAACTTATTCATCCATATTGATTATCAAAATTATCATTCATCTCTCTTTTTACGGCTTGGATTACAGGAGAACTTTGAGTTGAGTCAAGGTTGAGGTATTTAAAAGATAGTTATTTATCTTTTCTGAAATGAATGGTAGTGGTGCATTTCCATCGTCCTAATTCATATATTTAACGAGTTTTTTCAACCTTATTTTATCATCCAATTTGTATAACATTCACAACTACTTATATAATGCAGTGAGATTTTTAAGAAATTTTGATGATTTATCTTATAATTTATGTCTATGTACTCATGCTTGCTTCGGCATCATGTTGTCTTGAAGGAGGTTGTTGTTATTTGGTCCTTAATGTCGATTACAAGCTTTGTCTTACAGCTTATTTATAATATCATTCTTCTTGTTCCCTTAATAGTTATCTTCATATTTTCAACTAAGTGTGAGAGTTCTTCCCTACTTGACCTTTCTTCATTTATAATAAGCATACTTTTATATCTTATGTGGTCGGTTATATTAGTTGTAAGGAAATGTGTAGAAGCATTTGTATTTAAGTTGTGAATGGCTTGAAATAAATTTTAGACTTCTGGATGAGCTTTACTACACGAGGCAGTGTCTCTTCCCTGACAAGCCAAATGTAATTTTAACCGATTTATGTTGTTTACAAGTTGTTTTCCATACAACTTGTATTGTAACTTTATCTTTTTGTCCCGATAGTAGACCTAGGCTCTATGATCTCAAAACATGTTGATGGATCATCTTCCAGTAACATATTTATAAGTATGAAATTTGAAATAAATAATATTTGGTTAAGCTGATATAACATAGATAATTAAATAATAAAGATAAATAAATGCAAATAGTCAATTATACGCTTGAAATAAATCACAGGCTTATAGAGGAGCTTTGCTACATGAGGTAGTGTCTCATTCCCCACAAACCAGATGTAATTTTAACCGATTTATGTTGTTTACAAGTTGTTTTCCACACAACTTGTATTGTAACTTTATCTTTTCGTCCCGATAGTATACTTGGACTCCATAATCTCAAAATATATTGATGGATCATTTTTCAGTGACATATTTATAAGTGTGAAATTTGAAAGAAATAATATTTGGTTAAGTTGATGTAATATAAATAATTAAATAATAAAGATAAATAAACGCAAGCAGTCAATCATACGCTTGAAATAAATCCTAGACTTCTGAAGGAGCTTTGTTACACGAGGCAGTGTCTCCTCCTCGACAAGCTATTGAGATGCGGAGCACATATGGGGGCCGCTCGCCCAGTCGATGACTGCTCGACTCAAAGTCCAGCGAGAATCAAGTTTTGGATTCCGAGGTGCTCGACCGGTCAAGGCCCGTGCTTGACCGGTCGAGGGTCCGCTCAACCAGTTGAGCAGTCTGCTCGACTAATCGAGGTTACACAGATTCGTTTTCAGATTTGATGCGGATTGCGGATTTTGGAGTCGATTTTCACAAGGATGCAAAAGGAGAGTTGTCTAAACTATAAATAGGGGTTCTTAGGGCTTTTTTAGGTATTATGAGAGTTATTTTAAGGTGTGGGCAAAGAGTTTTCTCTATACTTTTAAGGAAGAGGTTAGTATATTGCCTCGTAATCTTTATTTTTCTTCATAGTAGAAGTTTGCATCCGTGGTTTTTTACCCTTGTTGGGATTTTTTCACGTATATATTGTCTTGTGGTTTGTTTGGAATGCTTTGATTCTTTTTCTAGTTTATATTTCTTCTTGTTTATTGTTTGTCGGTGAGACCGAATATTGGATCTCGGTTCACTGCGTTGTTGGCGTGCTGTGCAACAACTGGTATCAAAGCTATTGATTTAATTCTATTGGGAGCGACGACGGAAGAAGGGAATAATAGAATTAAGAAGTTTGATGGTTCAAACTTTACCTTCTGAAAGATGCAGATGGAGGATTTTCTGTATCAGAAGGACCTCTGTATTCCTCTAGGAGAAAAGGAGAAGAAATCAGAAAAGATAACAGATGATGAATGGTTTGTATTGGATCGGAAGGCTTTAGGAACGATCTGACTCTCTTTGTCTAAGAGCGTCGCCTTCAATATATCCAAGATGAAAACTACAAAAGAATTAATGGAAGCCCTAGCCACCATGTATAAAAAACCTTCAGCGTCCAATAAGGTTCATCTTATTAAACAGTTATTTAACATGAAGATGTCAGATGGTGGGAGCGTGGCTAAACATCTAAATGGGTTCAATACAGTCACAAGCCAGTTGGAATCCGTTGGCATTGTTTTTAGGATGAGGTCAGGGCGTTATTGATCTCGTCCAGTTTGCCAGACAGTTGGAATGGTTTGGTGATTGCTGTGAGCAATTCTTCAGGGTTAACAAAGCTGAAATTTGATGATGTGGCTGGTCTAATTCTCAGCGAAGAATCTAGAAGAAAGGCATCAGGAATTTCAGGGGATTCAGAGAATGTTTTAAAGGTTGAAGGAAGAGGAAGATCGTTGAATAAAGGAGGCAATAAACACGGACATTCTAAGTTGAGGAAGAAATCCAAGGGACCGAAAGAAAAGAAGGGTGTTGACATTGCGAGAAGAAGGGGCACATGAAACGTGATTGTAGGGTGCTCAAGAAATAAGAAGAAAGCTCTCAAAGCGAGAAGGATTCGGTGAATCTATCTAAAGAGAGTGACACAGAGGCATTGATCTTGTCTTTTGATGTGAGGAATGAGTCTTGGGTTATAAACTCAAGTGTTTCGTTTCATGTCACTTCATGTAAGGAAGTTCTGCGTAATTATGTATCAGGTAACTTCGGAAGAGTCTACCTGGGTGATGATGAGTCATGCAGTATCGTTGGAAAGGAAGACGTTCATATAAACAGAAAGACGGAACGACTTTGAAATTGAAGGATGTCAGACATGTATCAAGTTTGAAATGAAACTTGATCTCAGTGGGGCAGATGGCTGATACCGATTATGTGACGACATTCACTAGTAATTCCTGAAAAATCATAAAAGGTGCCTTGGTGATATTTCGAGGCAAGAAGTAATGTACTTTGTATGTGACTTCGGGATCGTATAGTTCACTCGCAGTCACATCAACTAGAGTAAATGGAAAGTTATAACATCAAAGGTTGGGACATATGAGTGAGAAAGGGATAAAAGTGCTATGATAAAAAGGAAAGCTACCAGGGCTAAAGTTTATTGACTTAAAATTCTGCGATGTCTGCGTTATGACAAACAGAAGAGGGTAAGTTTCAAGAAGACAAGACGCGCTTCAAATATGCATCTGTTGCAGCTTGTATACACTGATGTGTGGGAACCAGCATAGGTATTATATCTTGGCGGCTCACGTTACTTTGTTTCTTTTATTGATGATACTAGTAGGAAATTGTGGGTCTATTTCTTAAAGTATAAATCTGATGTATTTGATGTATTTAAAAAGTGAAAAGTAATGGTAGAAAATGAGATAGATAAAATAGTAAAATGTCTTAAATCTGATAATCGAGAAGAGTACTGTGATAAGAGATTTGAAGAGTATTATGCAGCAAATGGAATCAAACATCAAAAAAAGATTTTAGGGACACCACAACAGAATGGTGTGACTGAGCGTATTAATAAGACCATCCTCAAGCGCGCCAGGAGAATGAGGTTACATGTGAGGTTGCCTAAGATGTTTTGGACAGATGCTGTGAATATTGCCGCATATTTCATCAACAGAAGTCCCTCAGCACCATTAGATAGTGGGCTACCAGAAGAAACATGGACTGAAAAAGAAGTGAATCTTGCACATCTCAGCGTGTTCAGTTGCACTTCATATGTTCACATTGATGCAGAGCACAGAAACAAGCTGCATGCGAGAGGTGCACGTTTTGAGGCTACGAGCAGCATGATTTTGGCTACAAGTTTTGGGATACAGAAAATAGAAAAATTATCAGAAGCAAGGACGTAATCTTCAATGAAAAGGTGATGCATAAGGACAGTACACAGGAAAATAAGTCCAAAGAGAAAGAATTCGTAGAGTTGGAAGAGTTACTGGACACGGGTATTACTGCTTCACAGGATGATCATGCACAGTAGCATTATGAGGCAGAGCTACAGACACCGGTTGTGAGGAGGTCTACTCGGAAGAGGAGACTCACAGTCCAATACTCACCCTCCTTACATTATCTACTACTGACAGATAATGGTGAACTAAAATGTTTTGAGGAGGCATTACGGTCAAATATACGAGTTAAGTAAGAGCAGGCCATGAATGATGAGATTGACTCTCTTGAGTCTAATCGTACATGGGAGCTAGTTACTCTACCCCAGGGGTAAGAAAGCTCTTTATAACAAGTAGGTTTACAGACTGAATGAGGAGCACGATGGTTCGAAACGGTATAAGGCTAGATTGATTGTAAAAGGGTTCCAACAAAAGGCAGGTATTGATTTCACTAAAATATTTTTATCTTTGGTAAAAATTTATACGATTCGTATAGTTTTAAGTATAGTGACTACAGAGGACTTGCATCTAGAGCAGATAGATGTTAAGACAACATTTTCTTCATGGGGACCTTGAAGAAGAGATATATATATGCATTAGCCGACAGGATACGTGGCATCAAGAAAGGAGAACGAGGTGCATAGACTGAAGAAAAGTCTATATAGCCTGAAGCAGATCCTGAGGCAGTGGTATAAAAAGTTCGACAATTTCATATTAGGAAACGGTTTTAGGAGATGTCATGCAAACTACTATTGTTATTCGAAGAAATTTGATACGTCGTACATCATCCTTCTTTTGTATGTTGATGATATGCTTATGGTTGGTTCAAGCATGAAGGATATCTCAGATCTTAAAAGACAACTGTCTAGAGAATTTGTCATGAAGGATTTAAGAGCTGTAAAATAAATCCTAGGTAAGAGGATAAAGCGTGACAGAGAAAATAAGAAATTGATTTTGTCATATAAAGAGTACATAGCTAAGGTACTTGATCGATTCAACATGAAAGGTGTTAAGCCGATTAGCACTCCATTAGCTAACCACTTCAAGCTATCTAAGGAGAAATGTGCAAAGATGCAAGAGGAACGGGACTACATGGCTAAAGTCTCATACGCGTCAACTATTGAGAGTCTCATGTATGCTATGGTGAACACGAGGCCAAACATTGCTCAAGCAGTGAGAATTGTTAGTAAGTTCATGAACAACCCCGGGAAGGAACATTAGGAAGCTGTGAAGTGGATCCTCAAATACCTGGTAAGTACTGTGGATATAGGGCTATATTATGGTAGATCGAAAATCAAGTCACAAGGCTACGTGGATTCAAATTTGACAAGAGATATCGACAGAAGAAGAAGCACTACAGGTTATGTCTTTACTCTGGGTAATGTTACAGTCAGTTGGGTCTATCAGTTACAGAAGATAGTATCTATTAGTACAACGGAAGCAAAATATATTGCAGCTATAAAAGCGTACAAGGAAATGGTATAGATAGAAGGTTTCATGGAAGAGTTGGGTAAGAAGCAAGCAGATTGAAAGTTGTACAGTGACAGTCAAAGTGCAATACATTTGGCTAAGAATTCATCCTTTCATTTAAGGACCAAGCATATTACCATTAGATATCACTTCATACATTCGTTACTTTAAAATGAATCGATTGCTCTGAAGAAGATTCATACATGTGAGAATCCTGCGGATATGCTGACCAAGGCGGTCATACGGGAGAAGCTGAAGCTCCGTTCAGCTTTGATTGGTCTTCAAGCTTGAAAACAGGGAGGCGGTGTACTCCGGATGAAGAAGACAAATGTTTATAGCGATGTGTCTCCAAGTGAGAGATTGTTGAGATGTGAAGCCACATCTGGGAGCCGCTCGACCAGTCGAGTGCCTTGCTAAAAGTCCAGTGAGCATCAAGTTTTGGATTCCGAGGTGCTCGGCCGGTTGAGGCCCACGCTTGACCAGTCGAGGGTCCGCTCAATCAGTAGAGTAGTCTACTCGACCAGTCGAGGTTACACAGATTCGTTTCTAGATTTAATGCGGACTGCGAATTTTGGAGTCGATTTTCGTAAGGGTGTGGAAGGGGAGTTGCTTAAACTATAAATAGTGGTTCGTATGGCTTTTATAAGTATTATGAGAGTTATTTTAAGGTGTGGACAAGGGGTTTTCTCTGTACTTTCAAGGGAGAGGTTAGTATATCTTTATTTTTCTTCATAGTGAAAGTTGCATCCGTGGTTTTTTACCCTTGTTGGAATTTTTTCACGTATATCTTGTATTGTAGTTTGTTTGGAATGCTTTGATTCTTTTTCTAGTTTATATTTCTTCTTGTTTATCGTTTGTGGGTGAGACCGAAGATTGGATCTCGGTTCACTGCGTTGTTGGCGTACTGCGCAACACAAGCCAAATGTAATTTTATCCGATTTATACTGTTTACAAGTTGTTTTCAACACAATTTGTATTGTAACTTTATCTTTCCATCCTGATAGTAGACTTGGGCTCCAAAATCTCAAAATACGTTGATGGATCATCTTCCAATGACATATTTATGAGTGTGAATTTTGAAAGAACTGATATTTGGTTAAGCTGATGTAACATAGATAATTAAAGAATAAAGATAAGTAAACGCAAGCAGCTAATCATACAATATTTAAGTAATATTAAGTTATTTTAAAGAGAAAATAAAAAAAGATGAGAATTTTTTAAAAAAATATAAAAATACATATGCTGATAAGCATATGAAATATCTATCTACCCATCAAATGTTACAATTTGAGTTCACAAATAATAACTGTCAGATTGTCATAAGGAAATGTAAAGGAAATAAAATGTACCACCTCATCATGCTGCATGCGATTGATATAAGTATTGTTTTGTCCTTCTTCTCACTCTCATCTTCTTTGAACTCCTCATTAATAAAGTTGTATTTTTCTTAAATTAAACGCAGTCAATTGCATGTACAAATGGACACTTTAGTTGATCCTAATGTAAGTAAGTTTTGATACCTGTTCACGACCATACTCCCCATGCTAAAAGCATATTCTAACACCACGATCGAAATTGGAATTGACAATATATCTCGTGCCATCAACAGAAACATGGGGTACTATGATTCGAGCTATCAACTTTTACTAGTCTAAAACATCAAATTCTTTGCCTTTGTACTTTACAAGTGACTCGTTGGGATAGTGGTCAAGTTCTGTTTGAGTTTTTTGTGTTTGGTTCTTAACTCGTGCCATGAAAGACATGAAATCACTAATCGTGTTTCATTGTGCAACAACATTATAACCGTACCCACTTTTGCGAAGTTTGACATGTAGTATTGTCTTTTGTGGCCCCTAAAATATATATATATATATATATATATATATATATATATATATATATATAAATTATATAGAGATTAGACTACATTACGAATCTTATTGACCTCATTGGCACTCTTCTTGCCATATATCTTTTTTAAAATGAATATAACCACGAACATCTTGTATCAAAGATCAATAATGATTGTATCGACTATTATCGAACTACACTCAAACTAATACTTATCAAACTTTAAATGCATATTCGTAGTAATTATCTATAAAAAGTCCAGTCCATTACATATTATATGCAAAACATCATTTGCTCTCATAAGTTATTATGAAAATATATTTGTTGTTAGATACTTGCTTCTTGAAAAGATATTAATTGTATTGTAAAAAATTAAAAAAATCCTGTGAGACTACTTCAACTATTATTCAATCATCATCGGAAGGCAACCATTAATAGTTACTATCATAATATACATTATGAGATAATGCATTTTTGAAAATTAGCATTGAATCCAACATTTAGTAAGTTGAATTCCAATATGTCATGACATCTAGCTTCATCGTTATTTGAGATGACAAATTCAATCGTTTCACGATCTCATTCCATGTATTCAATCGTAGGGGTGACTTCGTATGTATTTCACATAATCTCACATGTTATCGATTACCAACTCAATTATTTTAAGCCCATTTTGTACAATCAAGTTTAGGATGTTGGCAACACCTAAAATAAAATATTTTTTCACTAAAATACTAGTCATCGATGACTCTAAACTGGTTCGGCAAAATTATTATCACACTATCGTTTGCAGAGACATTATGTAAAGTTATCAATGAGATTTTCTTCTTAATGGCCCACTCTATGAGACATTTATAAATGTAGTCTAAAATCAGTAAACCAGTGTGAGGAGACATAAGATATTATGAAGTTTATAGCTCTTTTACAAAGCCTCTATTTAACATCAATGTAGTGAGCAATTAATGACATAAGCCCCTTTCGTTGATTGGATGTCGTCCACAAATCTAATATCAGATTGATTCAGAAAACTGATGTTAACTGTTCTTTCAACTTGACATTTTCACTGTGCATGGATGAAAAAAGTGAGCTTAACAGTTCTAGAGGATGGGGGTGAATGGGACTATGCCAAATAAAAACTTAAAGTACTAAAATAATAAATAAATCAGAACAAATCATAAATCTCAATAACACTATTATTGAAAAATTGATTCAAACCTAGTTTGTAAGATAACCTTACACTAAAAACAAAGTTTTAGGTAAGACAAACTAATTTTACGAATGTTTGTAAGGATCGAGACTTCAAACCAAACAAGAGATATAAAACCTATCTATTACATTCATTCACTGATGTAGTAATAAAGTTATAATAACTCTCCATATATATAAAAATTAAACATTCACCAAAACACTATGAGTTATAGTGATTTGATGTGTATACCAACTGTTCTTAAATAGCCACACCTACTCCACTCTCAATAATCACAACCGACGTGATATTGACATTCACTAAAAATAATATTTTCACAGGTTCACCTTAAAACCTTATGCAGTTGTGATTTTAAAAGGGTTATCACAAACAGAAACTCCACACTGAGATTTTCTGGCTATATCAGTCAAAATCAACACATGAGATTTTTTGGCTATCTCAAAAAAATTAAAATATAAAAAAATAGAATTGTACTTATCTTCTCTTTAAAGACGTTTTTTATGTAGCCTGTATAACCACTTCTCTTGAAGTAGAATATTCAATGTCAAGTAACACAAACAAGGGTTCTAGGTTTTAGATTAATTTTAAATTAATTCAAACCAAAGGCTACTTGTTTGAATTCCTCAAAATCTCAAAGAAGAGTGATTACTCTTTTTAAAAAGTAAGATTCATGAAAAAAGATCAGTGAATTAAAACAAAAGGCTATATAAATAAAATATTTAAATGCCATACAATAGCTTGGAGATAGTGAAGACTTTTCTCTTTCTTAGTAAATACTTTTCTTAGCTTGAATGATTAATTTTGGAATGAAAGAATACCTCTATTTATAGTTAAAAATGTTATTGCTTCGACTCGTCTAAGGCCTCATTCGACTCGTATAAGATCCAACAAATTTTTAAATTTTGAACGTGATCAGATAAAACAATTCTTCGACTAGTCGAAGGCCCTGCTCGACTGGTTGAGCATAAGCTTCGACTGATCGAGGGTACCAAATTTCGGTTGTTGGACTTCGAGTCGAACAACCCTCAACTGGTCGAAGGTCTCTCTTCGACTGGTCAAGAAACTACTAGAAATATCCATTTTTTGTATTTCAAACTTGGAATGGTCGAAGATATACTGGTCGAGCCACAACTTAAACTAGTTGAATTAAGGCCTAGACTCGTCGAACTTAAGCTTAACCAAAGTATAAAAACTCGTATAATTTTATCTTTTGAAAACAACTAAATCTAAGGTCTCTTTAGGGTCTGTTATACTTGAGAAGACTGGACATTTAAGTGTAAAGCTTGGATCTTCTTCTTGAATATTTAATATAGCATAGTTGATATTATACTTGAAGTGTAGTCAACAGTGAAACTTGATATTCTACTAGAAGTGCAGTAGAACTTGAACTCATTCCAGTTTGAACTTTCCAACTTCATGACTTGTACTTAAGCTTACAGTTTCTAACTTTATAATTCACTTGAAGGTAAATTTTCTATATTTATTAACTTGAAGGTGAACTTTTCATCTTGATTTATATGAGAGAATCATGTCATAAACTGTTTTGTCTCATTGAAATTTGATAAACAAGTGTGCTTTATTTACTATAATACTTACAATATATCTACATGCACACTCTCTTTATTGTTGTACATGAGACCTTCTCTTATGTGGGGTTAAGGCATCTAAATAATTCAACAAAAATCGGACTCTTTACCATATGAAATGATTTCAATTTACAATGATAAATATGGTTGTCAACTCATTCAGATGATCCCTATTATACTTACAAGTGGATAAGGTACCTTGCGACGGATCCATCATAGATTGGGTAAATGAAAGTGTATGTTGGTATGAGGTATGACTTTTTACTATTTTTTACTACACTTTAATGAGTGTTTTATCGAAGTTGTGGTTGACCCATCTACTTGTTTAGTATATTGAGCATTGCAATATTTGTATTGTATCTCCACCGTGCCCTTTTTAGGGATACTTCTTCAAAATCTACCCACATCATTTTTTTCTTTTATTGACTGCTGGGAGATATTGGTCTCAATGGGCACCTCTTCATCCAGTAGACCAAATCCTTCATTTAAGTTCATTGGCGAAGTGACTGACAAACCGTTAGGGGTATTAAAATTTTCTCCACTAGTCATTTACTAATTAAAAAGATATTAAATTAGACTAGCACCATAATGCCTAAAAAGTATACACTAAACTTTGAATTAGTAATCCATCTAAGGTTGGATAAATTATAATACTTATATATTTTCATTTAAATACCCACACAAAAATTACGATAGCATCTTCCCATGTCTCTTTAGATAAGTTGATCTTTCATTTCATTCCCATGCCAAATATCTAAGCAATGTGATGATACTTGTTATGAGGACTAAAAAAGAATAAACAAATATAGAGAGAAATGGAGAGATGGAACACATAGCATGCATGAGCAATACAATATGTTATATGAAAGCATATTATATATTTAATATTGAACTATCCAAAATGGAATAATTTTAACAATTCCATACCAAAAGAATACACTATATATATTCATGGCTATATAAAAATCCTAGTATGGCCATCTAATTGTCTAATTCATAAAAAAAATCACAATAGGCTAACCATCTAATGCACGATAACAAGCTAAGCAATAAGCAATGTATTTCATAATTCACGAAATAAACCATTAATTGTTATAAAAAACTACATTAGGCTAATTGTCTAATTCATAATAATAAGATAAGCAATGAGGGTTGGGGAAATAAAGTAATTTTATAGTTTAGGTTTATAATTCATGGTTTAAGGTTTAGAAATGGCTCAGCTTGAGCCAGCCTCACTGCACCCAAGCTAGCCCGAACTCATCACGGCCAACCCGGACGCACCATAGCTAGACCAGACGCACCCGAGCCAGCTTGAACCAAATACATGCACTCAACCTATTCCAATTTGGATATTTAACCCTACCTAACCCCAATTTCACAAAAAATCCAAATTAGAATAGATGAAAATCATGAAATAAAACTATAAAAATTACATTGATTAGTTAATTCAGAGAGTTGGGTGGTTGTCGAGAATCGGTGGCGAGCAGGTGGCCTAGGTGGGTGCGGACCAGCTACTGAGTCGAGATGAGCGGGGTGAACTAGTGTGACTGTCGAGTCGGGACAGATGGATAGTCAAGTGTAGCTGTGGAGAGAGAGAGAGAGAGAGAGAGAGAGAGAGAGAGAGTGGTGGTGGTGGGTGGGTGGCTTCGTGCTTGGGAGAGGAGGAGGAGGAGGGAGAGGAGGAGAGGAAGGGGGGGTCGGGTGTGAACATGTGACAGGTAGGTTAGATTAGGGCTACACACACATTACCCGAACCCGTGTCGAGTCAGGTTTCAAATTGAGTCAAGTCAGTATCGAGTTGGATTTTAGGTTGAGTCGAGTTGAGTTCATGGGTAACCTGGACTTGACTTGGTTTGAGTTGAAATTAGGCGAAGTCTACTCGATTCAGATTAACTTACCCACTCAATTCGAGTTGAGTCGGGTCTGAACAAGTCAAACGAGTCGATTTGCCGAGTCCACTTATCCCATGCGAAGCTCTACTAGCATTAATGTTTATTTACCATCCAACTTGTTGATTTGGTCACACAAACTTGGATGAAGGGATGGCGTAAATATCAACTTATCCAAAACATTTATAGCCATTGAGAAGTTTTTAATGGTAGGAGTTCAATCACGACTGTTTCCTATGATGTGGTCCGCATAGCTTTCTTAGCTGCACGCGATACCAAGTTGGTGTTGCGTGTTCCCTCATGCAATCCAAATCCCTGTAATACATGCTCAGTGGAGCCCGTTGATTACATGCTCAGTGGAGCCCATCTCACTGTTCGTGTGGAATCCACTCTCATCCCGCCACTATTAACGGAGAGCCAAACACATGTTGCAAACCTTGGACTTAAGTAGGCCATGACATAAGAAACAAATGTGGTTGGAAAACACTTACCATTAAAAACTTTCCTGACCTCGGCTTCATGTTCATACACCACCAAGCCAGTTGATGGAGGTAACTCTCAGGGCAATTCTCACTTGGATGAAGGGGAAACACAAATATTAGTTTTCATCCATAACTCATGTAGCTTTAAATGTTTCAAGGGCGTTGTAACGTCATGGATTTTCACTGTCTTGGATTTTAAAAAAAAAAAATCTTGAATTTTTTTTTATTAATTAACTTATAATATCACTTAATGATCATTAACACTTGATGTTAGTTTATACAGGGGTAGTACCGGTAAAGAACCGCACCAGTCCGATTAATCAACCGTAGGAAGCCAACGAATTCGCTCGATCACTTGAACATCAGGTGTAGCCCCATCCAAATCTAACCGACCCATCGTTAACTAATCAAGATAATCATGACTAAATTAAAGATCTAACTGGGGCCGAGTAAGATAAGGCCCGAATCTTGAATAGTAGACCAAATCAACCCCGTTATTCTTTTAGCCTAAAATCGACGGTTTAGATTAATCATGACCAAATCTTCACTTTCACTAGTTATAAATAGGACACACTATGAACATAGTTAATCCAAACCCTAATGATTGCCCACGAGAAATCTCAATACCCAATTCATTCCAAAAATGCTCCGATTTTCCAAACAAGCTTTAGACGGCTCGTTGGTGGGCTTCCAAAACTATAGAATAATGTCCGTCTTACTGGGCTTGACGTCCATCGCGGGAGTCGAACCTGGGTGCCATCTAAAAATGCTCAACTTAAGTTAAAAGACGAGTGCATGAGAAGTGCAAATACCCTAAAGGAATGAACTGAAACTTAAGTGAATTGGGTCATCCACTCATATGCAAAGTTGAGGATTTCAGATTGTCGGTTTACAACCAAACTTTACCTGTAGAGTAAGGATATTTCTTTACTCATATCCATATAGTTACAGCCTTGATCGACTATTGATGACCATTGAATAGACTTATAATCATATCTGTCGATCGACACATCCAAATGGCGGACAGATCATATACATACGTATATCTTCATTAGGACTAACTATCATACGGTGTATATAAATATGTATACTCCTTGGTGGGCCCCAGAGCTTAGAAAGACCCTCCCATAAGTCTAGTATAGTAAAAACCTAGCCCTAGGGGCCATTTATACCAAATATGGTATTATAAAATGGCCTCATTTGGGCACCCCCTCTCCCCATACGATTTCGCCCTAGAGAAAAGAAAGAGAGAAATAGAGAAAGAGAAAGAAAGAGAGGAAGAGAAGAAGAGAGAATAGAGTGAGGGAGGCTTTAGTGCTCCCCTTCATCCGTCTCTTTCAATCAAGCCCTAGTGTCGATCATTTTCCTCCGCTGAATCCGCCTCATTCGCGATTGGAAGGTAAGAAACAAAATCTACTCCCCAACCTAGGTTTTTCTAAAATAAATTGCATGAATCTTACCTAATTGCTTCTAAATTGATATAGAAATCATTTTCTCCAATTTTCTAACCCAAGAGCGCCATGAGTTGGGCGAAACGTCACAAGGTGCAGACTATTGTTCTTAGGTGGCCTAACACCAATTTTAATATGAGTTTAATGATTTTATTTGTTAGGCGATGTATTTGGATAATCTAAAAAACCTAGACATGACCTTACACCTTAGATCCCCCTCAAATCAATGTGAAATAATGATGAAATACTTGATGTTTCTTAACATGGTTGTGTATATAAGTGATGATTGCTTGTGCGTTCCTTGCTCGAATCTTGTATAATGTTTCCTCATAACAAACTTGATGCACTATCCTTTGTGAATATTTTTGGTATTAAGAGATATATGAAATGCTTGGCTTCCTCACTAACCCACACAACTCAAATGCACCTTTATTTCATAAAATTGTTAGCATTGCTTTGTAGAAAAATCAAAATTTTATGTTGGGAAATATGTATGCATGGTATTACTTACGCTAGTCGATAATCCTGATTGTTGACATGTTATAGATTACCATCAAAACCCTTGGGTTGGTCAGGAATTTGAGGAGAGAGATGGTGGTCTCGTTGGTAGGACTATCTTGAAGCTAAACCCGTGGATTTGGATTGGTGCGTAAGGGCGACAGTAGTTAGACTACATAGGTCGCTTGTACCCAATGTCATTTGTCATGTACTCACCTGAACCCGTCCGATCTAGGCTACTTACTGACCAACCTTATTTATTAATCCTGTCTGCTTACATATGTAAGGAATCTGGAACACCCTTCAATCGTGGTAACCCATCGATAACCAAATTAAAACCGATCCACCGACTGGTGAGCCGGGCATGGTGGAATGGGACACTGTGTCCGAGCTGTCGGCCTATGCTGGGGTGACGAGCCTCCTCGTAGTTACTGCGAGCGATCTCTTTTCTCAGTACTACTCATGTACTTGAAGTCGGGGATGGGGAACCCGACGGGATCAAGGATTGTGGGATCATGGCCTTGGCCTCGCAACTAGTTGAGGGGCCTTGGCCTCGCAACTAATTAAGGGGGTGTACCAGTTTTCCCCATCTGCTGTATGAACTAAATTAATTAAATACCCGATTAACATTTCTCATGCATTCCATTAGTTAGGATTTGACGACTCGGCAGTTGAGGTCGCAATGACGGAGTGCTGGTCATGTGCGATCGTTAGGTGGAGTCCCTCGAGGCAGTGTTGTGGCGAGGTCATGCATCATATCATTTATCACGCATATGCATTAACAAGATTAGTTAAGGATTTATGAATGTTTGTCTTTCATTAAATTCATAATATAATTGATGCCTGATGTAACTTAAGATTGATAGCACCCACTGAGTTGATCATTCACTTTCACTCTGTGATTGTTTTAAAA
Organism: Magnolia kwangsiensis; assembly: GCA_037074715.1. Lineage (NCBI taxonomy): Eukaryota > Viridiplantae > Streptophyta > Magnoliopsida > Magnoliales > Magnoliaceae > Magnolia > Magnolia kwangsiensis. The sequence continues at coordinate 14,728,809 of CM073577.1, read as the reverse complement.
CACCAACTAGACTTTTCAGTAGTTGCAAATGAAGCTGAGTACAAGGAGCCATTCAGTGCGAGCCTGGATGAGGAGGAAGAGCTGTCTTATTTTCAGTTGATGGGCGGTTTGCCGTAGATTTCGCAGGCGGACTTGAGTTGCTGAGTAGTGGACTTAACACACTATTCTTTTGGACGTATTATTCCTTTGTATTTTTGTTGGGCGATACCTTGTGTGTCCCATCGATATTTTTAGACATTGTATATATTTAGCCATTTCCCTTCCAGTAGACTAGTCATGAATTGTGATTTATCTTTCCAGTAATTCCATGTTACTCATTAAGCTAGATTAAACGCAAAATAGTAAGAATTGGTTTTAAGTGATATCCGAAAACTTGAGAGTCAAGTGTATACACAACCTCCGATTTTCAGGGTGTCATAGGCGTGCATTTAATCCTTACTTATTTTAGTGGTGTGGTTTAGTTGAGTCTTGAATCTGTCTCATTTTAAGGGGCATAGTTTAGGTGGATCCCATATCCATCTGGAGGTGGGTGGATCCCTAATTGCAGGGCCCATTGTGATACATGTGACTTATAACCACACCGTCCATCTATTTTGAAAGCTCATTTCAAGGCATGATCAAAAAAATGAAGTAGATCTAAATCTTAGGTGGATTATACCATAGGAAATAGTAGTAATTGAATAATCACTATTGAAAACTTCGCAAGGGCTAGCGGAATATTTATTTACCATCCAACCTGCTGATACGGTCGAAAAGACCTGGTTGAAGAGACCACATAAATATCAGCTTCATCCAAAACTTTCGTGACTTACTGAAAGTTTTTAATGCCAATTACCACCTTTCTTATATTATTGTCTCCCTTGAATTTGAGCTTGCTTCATCTTTAGGATCATGATTAATAATGAGTTTTCAAAATGGATAGATGGTATAGATATAACCTACATAAATCACAGTAAGGCCTACAGTCAAGGATCCCACTCACCCCTGTCAATCCTAAGATCTCTAAAGTGGCACCTCAGTTTTGGGGCCTCACCTTAACATGAGCTGATGATTAACTAATGGACAGAGTGAACTCGAAATGAATATCTTGATGGACCATACATCCGGTGGAAATAGAGCTTTCCGACTGAGGGAGAATGTAATTTGTGTTAAATCCCTTTTGCTGGCTCATTTTTAGATGGAAGCCTCAGCACAAGGTAGATTTAAAACTCAAGTGGGTAAAACTCTAAGAAAAAGTAGAGATGGAGATGCCTTCATCCAGCCCATTTGCAATGTGATTCTCATCTACTACATCGAGGGTTTTTATTTTTATTTTTTGAAATCATCCTAATTCAATACTTCTTTGGCCCATGGTAAGGTTTCACTGGTCCACTTTCAATCCACTGTTTCTCATTATGTGTGGCCCACTCTAGCTTTGGGTCTCCCTCATTTTTAGCAGGCAGCATGTCTTAAAATGGCAAAACAGATATAATGATGGGACATAACACAAACATAGTTGTGGGCCCTACAAATCGGTCATTCTATGACTCAAAATTAAAGCATGCCAGGTATTAAGTGAGCCACACCGCACGTAAAAGGGAAGATAATAATACCCACCGTTGAATCCTTCCTAGGGCACATAATAATGTTTATTTGTCATCCAACCGTTGATAAGGGCACACATCCACGGACCAACTGTAAACACAAATATCAGCTTGATCCAAAACTTCCGTGACCCTCAAGAAGTTTTGAATGGTAGGTGTTCAACTCCTAGTTTCTCTTATGTCGTGCCGCACATGAGCTTTTGATAGGCTTCGTTTTTGGGCTCCTGATCTAAAATGAGTTGGTAAAATGGATGAACGGCATGGATAAGACACATACATCACGGTGGGCCCCACAGTTTACACGCGGAGTTACTTAGTACGCAATCCAGGCACGTGGAGTCCGAGTGATGAACGGAGTAGGTGTAAGACAGACATCACCGTGGGTCCCACATCGACTCTTTGTTGCTCGGGCACCCTGCAACAGAAGTTGCAGGCCCCGAAACAAAAACCCGAGTGCAGTGCATATATCCTCCGGACTCGAGTATCATCTTATTCATGTTTGCTGCCCACAGATAGAGAGAGAGAGAGAGAGAGAGAGAGACAGAGAGAGCTGCTGCAGCCTCGCATGAGTTGCGTTGAAAGCAGTTAGAGAGAGGGAGAAATCGATCGATCTATACTTCATCACATTACATCTATAAAAATAAGAGAGAGAGAGAGAGAGAGAGAGAGAGAGAGAGAGAGGCTAAAACCCCGGTTGTAGTTTCAGTCATATTGATATTTCCTATCTGTCTTTCCAAAATCCCTAAAGTCCCTTTCATTCCCCCCTTTCTCTCTCTCCCTCCCCTTTCCTAGGGTTTCTTCTCTCCCTCTCTCTATCCTGAAGAAGCAAACAGACGCTTTTCAGTCGCTCAAACTCTCTGGTATGATTCTTCTCTCTCTCTCTCTCTCTCTCGCTTTTTTGAATCTATTGTTGTTTCAAATTGTAGATTTTGATGTTTTCTTCTGCTTTGTGAATTGTGATGCAAATGATTAGTGTTGAAGAGTGTGATTAATATCTGGATTCCGCATGATGCGCTCTTTTGATTTCGAGATGAATTTGTTTTTATTTTTTTATGCATGCTATGTTGGTCGCTCTGATCTTTGTTTGGTTACCGGAATGGATTTGGTTTCCAGGGCTTCGTCTTTGTGTTTGATGTGTTTTGATTTTGATTGGATTTGGAAAGAGAGAAGTAGAATGGGAATCGAGTTGGTGGTGACTTTTTTTTTTCCGTGGTGGTTGGATTCAGCTGGAGAATTATTAGAGTGATGCTCTTTTTGGTGCTTGATGTTTCGAATTGTAATTATGAGGAATCGACATTGTTACAAATTCACGAGGGTTTGGAATCATATACTGCATGTTGGTTTATTTAGTGTTGGGATGCAGTGCCAAATGGGTGGTTTGTGTTTAGGATGACACAGGATGCAGTACTCATGTTAAGTGGGCTTCCATTTTCATGCCTTTTCTGCCCCAAATCAGTAGGGTATGTATAGCAAGGTCCTAACTTTTATCAAATGCGAGTTTTGTGTGCCTTGGTAACTTAAAACTTTCCAACGGACCCTTATGTTCTGTACTCCTATGTTATGAGTTCTATATTCAGGGGACTTATTGGGTGCATGCGACTGCTAGACAAAGGGAAAGCATGCTGGTTTTACATACATGCTTTATATTTCTAGCATTTGTTCAGAACGGGGATTCCGTTTCTATGCTTTAAATGTGTGCTTATGTTGGGTTATGGTCTTGGATCCTTGGCTGTCTGGTCTTTTGATTAAGGGTCTGCATCTGTCAGACTGTAGTATGTGGGGATCTTCACTTTGCATGTAATGGTTTATCATGTTTCTGTTTAAGCATTTATCTGTTGATTCAGAGCTCTCCTCTCAAAGGAAATAGCTATATGTTCATCATAATTCTAGGTAACCAACATAAAGAAAAAGTTAACATTCTGCCTCTAAAATCTGTATGAACTTCGGATGTTTTTGGAAATTACCATACTTCAATTGAGAAAAATGGCCACTGAGCTCAGTTTAATTCTTTGCCACATTAAGCTCGCTATTTGTTAGTTTTCTGTTCTTTCTACATTCAGCTCAATGCGGAATGGAGTTTCGACACTTCCCAGATTAAACCCAATTTCAAAGCAGCAGTAATGCAGTTTAAACAGCATGACATGGGGATTTTCACACTTTCCAAATGGGGTCTTAATTATCCATTAAAAAATATAAAAATTCCCTTTATTCATGATCAGAAATGCACACAAAATGACTTCTCATAAAAAGAAGAAGAGAGAGTAATACACACAAAATGGAACATGAATAACTTTGGGAAAGTGGAAGAAGTGATTGCTAAAATTCCTTTTGAGATCCAAAATATCGATAGGAAAGAAGAACAATGAATGGTGCCTCACAACAATAGGTATCGTGGAAATGAACTCCATGTTGAATACAAGTGAAAAGTGGAGGAGGAAGAAATTATGTGGGGGCAAAAGTCTAGAGCCCTTTGGCTTACAAGATGGGGACAAGAACATTTAACTTTTTTCCACCATTGGCCAGTGCTGGAAGATGGGTTAACAAAATCCAAAAATTGGAGGCAAACAATGTGGCTTTGTATAATGAAAGGATATTCATGTTGTGATTTTAGACTCTATCAGAAGTTGCTTAAAAGATAGAAGTGTAGAAGACCACTTATTGACTATCTTGAATTTGATTGTGTATTCAAAGAAAATGGAGGCAATGTTGTCATAATTGTTATCATATCGTAAATCGTAAAGGGGTCTGAATCGTATCGTATCGTATCATAAATCTTAAGATTTTTTCAGATTTTCATAAAACATATCATTAAAAAAGTAAAAAAATTGTATGTATATATATATATATATATATATATATATATATATATATATATATATATATATAAACACATCAATCATCCATTTTGTCATCAATATGTAAAAAAAAGATGAATCATGTATATATTGTCATGTCATAATCAAGTTCAAACAACAATCCCTTTTCCCATCCCATCTACATGTAAGTTTTCTATATGATTCAAAAAATAACATTTTCCCCATTCCCATTTACATGTATAATCTCTATTCAATTGTTTCTATAATTCAAAAAGGAAATAAAATGTCCAAATAAATCTATTCTTCATTGGTTGTGCCACCATCATCCTCCTTATCACCAATGACATTATCAACATCATCTTCATCTTTAGAATTAGAATTTGATGTCGAAATAAACTCATCTTCCTCCTATTCTTCTGCCACTTTCACTTTTCCCTTCGCCTTGCTTCGAATATCAAAATTTCTAGGACCTACAAAATAGTTGTTGCAAAATTCATTATAATATGAGAGTAAGACTATTGATTAATAACTATAAGACTACAAGACTAAACAATAAGAATATGACTATATGAGTCATACCACATTGCCCATCCGGTCTTGATGTGGATCCGCCTACACCCTGCATATCTTCCAAGCCTTCAGCAAAGCATTCACCTACGTTCATCCAGGCGTTATCTGTAGGAAGTGCAGGATCCTCGTTCTCCGTGATCCATTCATCACATGGTGTGCTGTAAAGGCTGTTACGTAAAGGTAACGGTGGCAACCGTTATACCTTACGAGGTCGTAACGGCCGCAACAACCGTAATAGAAAAAATGACTCGTAATTGCTGTTAACAGCACGTTACGTCCCCTATAAAAGCCATAACAACCTTGTAATTGTCTATTATGTGACAAATACAAGTTTTCCATACTTTTCAATCAACATTACGGGGCAAGTACATGTTTTTCACTTTTTTTTTTCAATAAAAAAAGAGACCGTAAAGGCCGTTACAAGGGCCATAACAACCGTTACGACCCGTATTGTAAAGATAACGGTGGTGGCCGTTACAGCCACTATTACCGTTATAGAACACCTTATTTCATCATCAGATTCCATATTTGATAAGCATATGGGATCAACCCTTGGTCCTCTCTCTTTGCATGGTGGATTTTGAGCTGGAGATTATATTTTACGAAGACGAGCGCATTCAATTTTTGTTGATCAACTCTATTCATCTTCTTTGAATATATCTGCAAGCCTAAGAACGTGATAATATAAGGCTATTGGTCACAGTCTACATTGTAAATTCTTAAGTTGACTAATGAATTCAATAGTGTCTCACTGTCACCCGCTCGAAAGTGCTCTAGTTGTGCTTACAACCAGTAACACTACATGTCAAACTTAAAATACGAATAGCCAGCTTTTGCAATTCCAAATACTCATCTCTGTAGCTCTCCCACCATAGACCTAAAACACAATCATATATAATTTATATAAACAATAGGCATACAATCAAACTCAAAGAAGCAAAATAATTGTAAGTAAAAATTATCTGGTTGCTTTGTCGCTCTGGTTAATTTTGCCACCTCTCTTCTGAATAAACCATAGGCCTTCTTGAACTTATCGATCTTCTCATCAATGATGACCCCCTGCCTTTAATCAGAGACCATTATTTCAATACAGTCACACAGGTTGGTTTTAATATCTAAATTTGGATGAAAGTTGTCATCATATTGAAATCTAAGAAATAAGCCACCACTGCATTTAAGGGGCCTATGCAATTGAAGATTCCACCACTGGTCTTTGATTTCCCATATAGCCGAATATTGTTTCTTCACCTCTCTCAAGTTTTTTGCTATAGCCTCTTTCGCTCATTCCATCGCTTCATAAATATATCTCATGGCTAGCCTCTCATCTAAATCAACTAGTCGTGGCACCTTGACCAATGAGAGAGTGGTCTTCAAGCAAAACTTGATAGATAGACAAAAAATCTACATCGGCCAAAACTATGTCTTGAACATGCTTCCCTTTTGTGGCCTTGGAGAAGCAACTACTTCCCATTCTTTGGAGGTAAACATTGAGCTCAGACCAATTCTATTTTCATGAATGCTTTTTAAAGTTAAGTAACATGTAGCAAACTGTGTTACGGCTGGTCGAGTCAACTCCTCCTTTGTGTGCTTCCTTATGAAATTCAAGATCCAACAATGTTTGTAAATTTAGACCGTTATGGCCCTTGCTTTCGTGAAGGTCTTTGAATGAACTTGTAGCTTTCCAATGTTTGCAAGTATTAGGTGTGTGCAATGGGCCGCACATGGAGACCAAAACAATGTCTTCCTTTTCTCCATTAAAAAGTAACCTGCCTTCACATAGGCGGATGCACTATCCGTAATTACTTGCACAACGTTCTTACCCACTTCATCAATCACTAACTCGAGCAACCCTAGCAAATTGTTTGCATTTTTTTGAAATATCGGACATATCAACATATCTTAAAAATACCGTAACACTTGGACTACTAACAAATTTAATTTTTTTTTTTTGTTGTTGTTGTAATCGACCGATTCACTCCATCGGTCCACCCATTCGATATAGTCGTGCATCTAGTCTTCTCCCATTCATTCTTATATACATCAATAGATTTCTTTATCGACTCAACCTCCATTTTCAAAAATTTATTCATCACTTCATGATATGATGGAAGCTTCAATCCTAGCCCAAATGCAGCAACTGCTGCCATCATTGGTGCAAAGAATGGGCTCTTTACAAGGTTGAATGGTAGAGCATTCGCATATAGGAAACACAAAATATATAGGCACACATTATCTCTATCTCCCTTCTTCTAGATTTTGTTTAGATTAGCTTGTTGTTTATCTTTTGGCCCACACTTTACTATAAAATCATCAATTGTTCTCTTTCTTTTTCCACCACCCATTTCATCGACATCATCAATTATAGGAACCCTTCCAACATCATATGCCATCTCTTCTTGTTGCTTCTTCTCACTAAAATTACCATCCAATAATTTCTTGAATTTTTCTGCTACCTCATCACCCACTTGGGGACATGTCGCAATATTATTCTTCATTCGGGCTAGGTGATGTTTCATTTGAAACGCTCCTCCCCAATATGCCTTCCCACAAAAATTGCATCTTAGATGGAGATTATTGTTCCAATACTCCCACATAAAGATCATTGTCTTTCGTTTACGATTTCTTTCCCTTCTTCAATGCTTAAAATGAACCAACATGGTAAGCTGACAACACACAAGTGACAAGCCAAGCCTACATATATATTAAGGAAAAAACTATTTAGGCCCCACACAAAAATAGAAGATTATGAATTGATTAAAAATGAGAGAAAACTAGTTTCTATTTGAAATAAATGAGAAAACTCTTGAAAAAAGCTATTCAGGCTCACATAAACTCCAAATCTCACCACTATCTATCCAAAGAAAGAAAAGAAGTGATATTATAATGTATGTGGGGCATAAATAACTTTTAAACACAAAAACCCTTAAAATGAATTGCAAAAAACCGAAAAAAATGAAATATTTTATTTTTCTTTTTCGAAAAACCCATATTTCCACCAATATACGAAAGAATGAAATAGAAAGTAATAACTGAATATTTTACATGTATTCTTACCTATTTCGACGTAGAAATTGAATGTAAGAAGTGACGTTTGATTCCATTGAGCGGCGAAAAAGATATCCTAATTTCTTTCTCTAGGTTTCTTATGGCCAACAAGCTCCAAAAGTCCCTAAAATCTATAAAAAGTTGCAAAAGAAATGTTTTTCTATTAAGGTTGGTGCCTAAATACACTTTAAAACAGAAATCTCTAAAAAAATTGCAAAAAAAGAAAAAGAAAAAAGAAAAGGGAAAAAAATCAATTTTTTGATAAGGTGCTGTTGATTTTGAAATGCGATTCTCGAATCGTATGATTCATAATTTGATTGTACGTTTCAAATTTTAGATCGGAAACGTATGATTCACTTGTAAATGCAATTCGTATGTATGATCTGAATTGTACGATCATTTGATATAGTATGAATCGTATATCGTATGATAATGACAACACTGAATGCATGTTCCTTTAAAAGGCTGATAGATGTCAAAGAAGTTTAGGAAGCAATTGAGCTCTTGGGTTAAGACAAGGCACTGAGACCAAATCGTTTGCGTTGGTGCTTTTCAAGACATTCCGCGAGGAGATTAGAGATGTTTGATGGTATTTATAAATGTTTCTTCCACGGGATCGATATTTTTCAAAAGAGATGGGGGCATCTTTCACTGTCCAAATTCCAAGGAAAGTGCATGCTAGCTTCTAGACTCGGGTGTGTGTGTTCGGATCCAGCCTTCACAAGGGCATTCATAGAGGGGTGTAAAATTTTGGATAGTGTATTGATTGCACGTGAATGTGTAGATTCACATCATAAATTGAAGTGCCTAGGTGTGCCATGCAAAGTTCACTTAGAGAATGCTTATGATAATGTGGATGGGCGCTATCTAGATTAAATGCTTAGAAGGATGAGATGTGGCATGAGATGGTGGGTTGGATGAAGAAATGTGTCTTCAACCAAATGTTTAAAACTTGTGTTAATGCGGATTGGGATTGTCTAGAATACATGCTCAGAAGGATGAGATTTGGCATAAGATGGTGGGGTTGGATGGGAAAAAATGCATGTCTTCTACCAAAATGCGAAGTTTTAGTGTCACTGAATGGTTTTTAAAAAGGACCCTTTTTCCATTCTCTTTGTAGTGCTGGCAGATTCCCTGAGTAAAATGATGAAAAAGGCTAGAATGGAAGGTCTAATAAGGGGGCTTCAAGGTGAGTCAGTCTCAATATTTCTCATTTCTTGATGATCCTTTAATTATATTCAATACTAGTCCTCAACAGGTTTAATGCAAATCCTCAACTGGCAGTTAAGTCTGACATGTGTCTTAAGATGGATTGAGGCAGTCTTAAGTCTCAAAATTAATCTAGCAAAAAGCAAGATTATGGGTGTCAATCTTGAGGATCGCGAGGTTCGTAGAAGAGTTGGCAATGGTGTTATGATGTAAGGTTGGGGTCCTTCCAACCACTTCATCTTGGTATCCTCTATGCATTGGAAAACCGTAAAAAAGTTTACCATAAAAAAGCTTATGGGAACCAATTATTAAAAGAATGCAATTAAAGGTACACTGCATGTAGATTAGCAGATTTTGGGAAGATGATTGGAGTGTTGAGGGTCCCCCTTGTAGTAGATTTGCTTCTCTCTCTCTCTCTCTCAAGATGAGAATTTTATTAAGCTGCACAAGAACTATAAAATAAGGAACCAAGAAAGACTAAAAATAATAAAGTAGGAAAAAATACAATAGGCTGTCCCTTGATAGCACGAGGATAAAAAAAACCTAAGGAGCCAGTCCCTGAAAAGAACTAAAACTCTCGAAAACACCCCAGCCAAAGAGACTCTAATATTCCTGAAGCAACGATTGTTCCTTTTGGCCCACACAACCCTTAGAACTATTAGGAGAAGGATTCTCGACTTCCTTTTTCCAACCGCAGCTCCCAAATCCGCATGCCAACCACAGAGGAGATTGTCGATTGACTTTGGCATAACCCACAAAACTCCAACAAGCTTTATGACACTCCGCCAAATATTGGAGGAGTAGTGGATAAAAAGATGATCGACTGATTCTCTAGCCCCAAAGTAGAGAAGATATACATTGGGATGGGTGTTCCTTTTTTTTAAAAATTTTTTTAAAATTTTTTTTATAGATTGTCATCTGTCAAAACTTTATTTCAACCCACCAGCCATCCAAACGTAGCTGCTACCTTGGGAGGCACTCTGTAAGATCACAACAGTTCGGTGTGACAATAAGAAGAAGAAGATGATGCAGAACAATCGAATAGAGAAAGTCCCTATCCCTGATAGCATCCAACGCAACGAGTTGCCTAAAAGAGGGGATGGATGAAAATCCTGCAGGTGAGATAAAAGAAGAGTAAGCTCCTTTATCTCAAAATCGGACAGGTTTCTGCAGAAAGGAGGTAGCCAAGGACCTCCCCCTCCCTCGTTAAAGAAATAGGCCCTGCCCTAGCTATTCCTTTCCACAGAAAGGATGCACGGTAGAGGGAGGAATCTATTTGTTCCACTATCCTTGGAGTTTGAGGCCATATTTCGCAGCAATGATTTGGTGCCAAAGACTTTCGCTCTCATTTCCAAACCTCCAAACCCATTTTCCCAAAAGAGCATCGTTAACTACGAGAAGGTCCTTATATTCGCTCCCCTTTCCGCATGGAGAGTACAAACCTCTTTCCATTTTAAGAAGGGGAACTTCGGAGCATCTGATCCACGAGCTCATCTGTTGGATATTTATGAGGAGGTTGCCAATTGATGCAGAACAATTAACCACTTGCTCTACAGGCTTGCACTGTTAAAGCATGGCGAATTAATCCTTTTATCTCATAGCTAAGGCCCCACATTGCATGGGTTAGGACCTCGGCCGAACCCCCCTCGTGGGGCCCCAAATCACATGGGTCACCCACCCTTAGTGTGTCTAATGTAGGATGCATGTAGGGATGTCATGTTTCACAGGGGATTATTCAAAGGACAATTCAAAGCATACAGATCCTAGGACCCGTGGGTTATGGGTCAAACCCACTAAACAATAATTTCAGCAGAACAGTTTACCAAACAGTAATTTCAGCAAGCAAAAGTTCATGTCATTTCATTAGAAATCATCCCCACATGCATACAATCATATACAGATTAGATCGCAGGATGTCAAGGTTGTTAGAACAACCCCTTAGCACAGAATATCAACAAAATACTCATGGGCAGATTCATACACATAGAATTTACCATACTCATTCACCACATAAACTATGCTTAGTGGAGATGAAGATCACGTGGGATATGGGGTGGGATAAATCTGTAATTTGGGAATTGAGGGTTGTGGGAGGAAATTGAGAGAGGGTCTAGGGTACGTTTTATGTGGGAGGCAGGGACATAGGGTGTCGAGGTTTTGGGCGCAATGTATTGAAGGAATTAGGCTAGATAGGATAAAAGAGGTTTTTTTAAAGGAGTAGAAGGAGAAGAAAAGACTATACATTGCAGAAGATAAACATGTGAGCTAGTCACACGCCCATAAAAAGATGGAATCTCACCACCTTGCTCTAAGTCTTATGGAGGGTTCTTCCAAGCTGCGTGGAAGAAAGAAAGGCTTCTCTTTAGAAAACAAACGTGTACTCTCATATGTACAGATGGTATGGGGGGTGTAAGCTAAGAGGAGGGCTTAGGTATAGGCCATGGGTCAGGGGACTGATTAGTGGGAGGCTTAAGGTGTGGATCATGAGGTGGGCCTCTAAATGGCCTGAGATCTTCCACGTTGAATGTAGAGTTGATATTCAATGTAGGCGGAAGCTCGAGAACATACGTATTGGGACCCATATGGTTTAAAATTTTATATGGTCCTGCGCTGCGGGCATGTAATTTTCTAACGGCACTAGGTGGTATCTGCTCTGGTCTAATACGGACCATGACCTCATCACCCACTTGAAATTCCCTGAATCGACGGTGCATGGCTGCTTGAAGTTTATAATTTATATTACTTGAATTAATCCTTTGTCTAATCTTCCTGTGTAAATCATGCACGTAATGTGCAAAAGACTCAGCAAACTCAGAAAGATGACGTGACACATACATGAGAATCAAGTTTATAGTTCTCCTAGGCTTATAACAAGAATAATCTCAAACAGACTCTTACCCGTAGACCTATTTACTGAACTATTATACGCCAACTCTGTAGTTGGCAAGACTACATCCCAAGTCCTAATATGATCACCAACTACACATCTCAACAAGTAGCCTAGGCTTTTATTCACCACCTTAGTCTGGCCATCGGTCTGAGGATGGTATGCCGAAGAAAATTGTAGACGAGTTCCCATAATATGCCGCAATGTCTTCCAAAAATAGCTCATAAACTTGACATTCTGGTCAGACACTTGTTTTTGGCAAACTATGTAATCGAACAACCTCATCAAAGAATATCCGAGTAATGTGTGAGGCGTCCGACCTCTTAGAGCACGCAATGAAGTGGGCCATTTTGGAAAAACGGTCCACCACGACAAATATGGAATCGTGCTTCTTGATAGTCTTGGGAAGCCCCAACACGAAATCCATACTAAGATCGTCCCAAGTAGGGCTGAAAGTTGGGCGGGTTCAACACGACCGACCTGACATTGGGTTGGGCTCAGGTAGGATATTTCGGGTCCGATCTTAAGCTTGGGCTATACAAACACCAACCCGATAAAACTCGGGTTGGGCTCGGGTTGAGGTCTCGGGTTGCCCAACCCAACCCGAACCCGATCAATATATAAGTTATAAATTATAATTGAGTATGGATCGTTTGTGTTGAAGGCACACTAGTGATGTCGAGTCTCATTTGTCCACGTCATTCCCAAGGACTCAAGCTAACAAGATATGCCAAATTTCTCTCCCAAGTAGACTTCATGCTATGCTACATGACTTTTAAAGGAGTAGTTGTCTTATATTTTAGCTTGTTTTTTAAAGAAAAAAATGAAGTTCTTTATAATGAATAATCACATATATACTTAATAAAATTATAGATACAAAAAATAAGTCATATATTAAAATATAATAATGAAAATATTAGCAATTATATACCCGACCAACCTGATCAACCCGACCGAGCCCGCTTGGGTTGGACTTGGGTTGAGAATTCCCAACCCGAGATTGGGTTGGGTTGGGTTAGGGTTGAGGTATAAGAACCTTGGGTTGGGTTGGGTTAGGGTTGAGGTATAAGAACCTTGGGTTGGGTTAGGATTGAGCACCAACCTGACCCAACCCGCCCGACTTTCAGCCCTAGTCCCAAGGGGCATATGGCACAGGCAAAGGAGTATACAATCCTTTGTTCTGATTCTTTTGCTTTGCCAGCTGACATGTACGACATTGCCCTACAATTCTAGCCACATCTCGCTTGAGACTTGGCCAGTAAAATCGGTCATCAACAAGGGTTATCGTTTTATCCCTTTTAAAATGGGTAGCTACACCACCTGCATGTAGCTCCTATATCAGGAAATCCCGTAGGGACGTGCGAGGAATGCAGAGCCGATCTCCACAAAATAGGTAATAATCATGAATGACAAACTCATTGTCTGTCCTTGTGAGATCCTCTAGAAGTGACACATATCTCTCTCCAAAGTTTGGACACTCAGGATATTCGTCTTTTAACCGCTCAAAACCCGTAACCTCTACTCTTAGAGAATGGAGAGTCCCAACCCTACGGCTAAGGGCATCCACGGGTTTGTTCTCGATAGGAGCCTAGGCGACTTGTTGAGATGTCTGGTTGATGATTACATTAGGACTTGGGACGCGGTCTTGCTAATTGCAGAGTTCGCATATAATAGTTCAGTAAATAGGTCTATGGGTAAGAGTCCGTTTGATATTGTTCTTGTTATAAGCCTAGGAGACCTATAGATTTGATTCCCATGTCTGTGTCACGTCCTAGTTCTGAGTCTGCTGAGTCCTTTGTACATTACATGCATGATTTACACAGGGAGATTAGACAAAAGATTAATTTAAATAATATAAATTATAAACTTCAAGCAGATATGCACCGTCGATTCAGAGAATTTCAAGTGGGTGATGAGGTCATGGTCCATATTAGGCCAGAGCAGATACCACTTGGTGCCGCTAAGAAATTACATGCCCACAGCGCAGGACCATATAAAATTTTAAATCGTATGGGTCCCAATGCTAATGTTCTCGAGCTTCCACCTACATTGAATATCAGCTCTACATTCAACGTGGAAGATCTCGTGCCATTTAGAAGCCCACCTCATGATCTACACCTTGAGCCTCCCATTGATCAGTCCCTTGACCCATGGCCTATACCTGAGCCGTCCTCTCAGCCTGCACCCCCCATACCATCTGTACATATGAGCATTGTTGTCAAATGCGATCGCATATGCGCATACTGTTGATCGAATCGCATATGCCACGATGGCATATGCGATCCTGGCAAGTATGCGATGGCATATTTTATATGCGATAAATATGCGATCGCATATTTCCTAATAACCAGTGTGGAAGCAATTTTTTTATTTTTTATTTTTTCAATTTGGAGAACTTTTGCCTATTTATAGGCACTCATATCCCTTCCATTTTCACTATTCTCTACTCTAAAGCTCTAAATCTATTACTCTCTCTCTCTCTTACTCTAATCTCTCTACAATTACTTCAAGTATTTATTTTTTGTATTTTATAAGTTGTGCTTACTTTTTGTAAATTAAGTTGTTAGTTATAACCTATAAATTGTTTCAAGTTATCCATTTATCAATAAAATTTCTTTACTCGAAGTTTATAATAATTAGTTCTCTTTTAATGTAGCTTGATTGTTTTGTTAAAATTTATATAATATAATATAAGTAATTAAATATATAACTTAATGAAACACTCAAACTATAATGAAATAAGTAAAATAACTCAATCCAATCATGTGTACTAATTAGGCAAGTTTTTCCTATTTTTTAAGATTTTTTAGAATTATTTTCATTTTTAATTTTTTTTTAATTTTATAAAATATATGCCATGGCATACGCGATTGTGCGATCGCATATGCGATTGTGCGATCGCATATGCGAACAACATATGCTAATCGCATACAATGGCATATGCGATTTGACAACATTGCAAATGAGAGTACACGTTTGTTTTCTAAAGAGAAGCCTTTCTTTCTTCCATGCGGCTTGGAGGAACCCTCCATGAGACTTGGAGCAAGGTGGTGAGATTCCATCTTTTTATGGGCGTGCGACTAGCTCATGTGTTTATCTTCTGCAAGGTATAGTCTTTCCTTCTCCTTCTACTCCTTTAAAAAAATCTCTTTTATCCTATCTAGCCTAAATCCTTCAATGCATTGCGCCCGACACCTGGACACCCTATGTCCTTGCCTCCCACATAAAACGTACCCTAGACCCTCTCTCAATTTCCTCCCACAACCCTCAATTCCCAAATTATAGATTTATCCCACCCCATATCCCACGTGATCTTCATCTCCATTAAACATAGTTTATGTGGTGATTGAGTATGGTAAATTCTATGTGTGTATGAATCTGCCCATGAGTATTTTGTTGATATTCTGTGCTAAGGGGTTGTTCTAACAACCTTGACATCCTGCGATCTAATCTGTATATGATTGTGTGCATGTGGGGATGATTTCTAATGAAATGACATGAACTTTTGCTTGCTGAAATTACTGTTTGGTAAACTGTTCTGCTGAAATTATTGTTTAGTGGGTTTGACCCATAAACCATAGGTCCTAGGATCCGTATGCTTTGAATTGTCCTTTGAATAATCCCCTGTGAAACATGACATCCCTACATGTATCCTACATCAGTGCACCCGCATCCCACAGGCTACCCCACTCGAGCCCGGTGTGAAATGCACAGTAATCACCCTTGGTGAGGAGTTTCGAACACAAGACCTCCCTCGTGGGCCCCAAATCACATGGGTCACCCACCCCGAGTGTCCCCGCATCCCACGGGCTACCTCACTCGAGCCTGGTGTGAAAATGCCCCCGCATTAATCACCCTCAGTAAGGAGTCTTGAACACGAGACTTCCTGCTTTGATACCAATTTGATGCAGGACAATTAACCACTTGATCTAAAAGCTCGAACTGTTAGAGTATGACGAATTAATCCATTTATCTCATAGCCTAGGCCTCACATCTCATGGGTTAGGACCTCGGCTGACCCCCCTTTGTGGGCCCCAAATCACATGGGTACCGCCTCACACGGGCTGCCCACCCCGAGTGTGTCCCCGCATCCCACAGGCTACCCCATTCGAGCTCGGTGTGAAATGCGCATTAATCACCCCTGGTGAGGAGTCTCGAACACGAGACCTCCCTCGTGGGCCTCACCCACCCCGAGTATGCCTCTGCATCCCACAGGTGACCCCACTCGAGCCCGGTGTGAAAATGCCCCTGCATAATTCAAGGTGTCCCGTATCGGTATCGGTTGGCGTAACGGCGACCTCCAAAACCAATACGGATACGGGGGCGTAACGGCCCGTAACGACGCAATTTTTTTTTTTTTTTTTGTCAAAAAAATATGAAAAAATATGGATTAAATCCGGAATATTCTAAGCATTCCAAATATGCATTCATTTATAAAATGGAACATGTTTATGGGGGCGTAACGGTCCACTCTTTGGTGAGAAGTTGTATCGGACTGTCTGATGAATTTATGAACCAGATAACCTGAATTTGACTACAAAATTCATATATTTAATTTTCTAACTATCTACTATCAATGATAGATATATTAGAATGAATGTAATATGAAAATATCTTACATTAGGTGTGTTTGCAATTATTTTTGAGAAATTTCTCGAACATACCTGTGCACGTGACTGTGATTCCTGTCTATGACCTGTCATCCTCAAGTCAAGAATATTAAATAAAAAAAATTAGTAGTATCTGATATACTCCTCTGCAACTTGATTAACGATTACTTGATTGGTTGTCAGGGGAGCTATTTTAAATACAAGTTCGGCAGTGTCAAGTGTGTGCATAATTGCATGGCTTCTTGCAATAATACTGTTGTGAGCTGTCTATTGCAAAATGCAAATACTTACCTTAATACAAATATATACTCACAATCATAAGTCACCATCAAAATGAAAATATGTTTTTTGGTGGTTGCTCGACCTCCACATCATTGTCATTGTCACCATCAGGCTGAGGCTGTCCAATAGGTGTAGGTGCTGCATATCCATAATATCCAGTGCCAGAAGGAAATACTAGATCAACGAAACCAGAGGATGACTGATCCTGACTAGGTAATGATTCTGACCCTGAGTAAGGATATCCACCAGTGCCCGTCGAATAGCCATACTGGTAACCATACTCAGGCTGTTGAGAATCTTGAGATTGAGAGTGCGTCTGCTGTGATGAGTAACTTGGATTTGGATCTGGATATCTATAGTCATATGGATATTGATCGAGAGGGCTACTCCAACATGAATGTGATGGAACAGGCTCAGTATAACCATCATAATCATAATCCAATTGACCATAAGAATATCCATCATAATAACGAAGACCATGAGCTTGCTGATGTTCTGGACCTCCCGGACGCGGTGCACCACTAGATGTACCCTCCTGCTGGCTGTATCTTGACTCGGTACACTCGTAGGTCCGACCTCGTGTACCACCTCGTCGATGTTCATCGGCATCGTGATCTGTAGACGGCTGAATAGGGCGTTGAACAACGCCAGAAGTGCCAGCACCAGAGGCAGGGGGGTCATCGTCACCATCATCCGACACGGACACGCTACCACTGCTCGTACTCTTTTGTTGATCTTGAGCTGTTTCCGTACGTGGCATAAACGCTGCCCCTCTTACTGGGTCCAAAACATCTGCACGACTCTCTTGTTGTGCTTTGCGTATTTCTGGGTCATCAATTTTCAATTGTTTACTATCCTCTTCAATTTGCTTTTCCCTTGTTTCCAACCAAGGTAGAAGTGGGTCATCCTCATCATAAATATTGTCCAAGTTTATTGGACAGTAGTCTCCGTCATCGGCAGCTGTAATGCTCCTATGATGTCGTCGTATTCTTAGTTTTATATTGTAGTGCATGAAGACAAGTCTATCTAATGTTCTAGTCTGCAATCTATTCATATTCTTTGAATGAATGAGCGCAAAACAACTCCAATTCCTTTGGCAGCTAGAGGAAGATGTTGCCTGGCTCAAAACTTTTACTGTAATTTTTTGAAGAGCCTTCGTACTCTCTCTGAAATTAATCCACCATTCGGCCAGCTGCAACCTAGATACTGCATGCTGTGCAAGAGCATCTCCAAAACTACCAAGGCAATTTTCAAATGTATCTAATTCATTCAACACCTTTATTTGCAGATCTAAGTCAGGTTCTAATCTCTTTATCACATTTTTTAGCCCGACACGAACTTCATCATCCGCAACAAATGATTGGGCATATCTATACATAGGATTTAAGTAATAACCTGCTGTATGAAGATCGTGATGGAGTTGTTTTGTCCATCTCTTGTCGATCATCTTCTAATAAGTCTCCCAGCTTCTACAATCACGTTGAATTGCAAGCTTTGCCTTATCCATGACATCATATAGGAAGCCCATGGTAGGTGCTTCATCGGTTTCAATAAGACAGTACCCTCATTAGTGGCTCCATCACCTTTAAGATCGCCTTAACCTTCTTCTAATATTTGTTGTCCCGTATGGTGTTCACAACGTCGACCGGTGTCCTTGATGTCTTCTTCCCATGTTTTGTGTTGAGCCATAGTCGGGAAGCGAACATCTCACTCAACTCTCCCCTATGCTGGAATAAACTCTCTAATGCTATAAAGTTTGTTGCAAATCTAGTCGCCGCAGGCCTCAACAACTCTCGTCCTTTCTTGAACTTTCTCATTACTGCGACTACTTGATTATGTTTGTAAATAAACGTCGTTACTTCCTTTGCCCTTTAGACCATTTCCTTAGCATTCTTCTTCTTCCCAATATCTTCCAATATAAGATCAATACAATGGGCAGCACATGGTGACCAAAAAAGATGTTTTCTCTTATCCATCAACATATGTCCTGCGTGCTTATATGATGCTTCATTATCTGTCACAATCTGCTCTACATTCTCCTCTCCAATCTCATCCACAACTTTATCCATTAGGCCCATAATATAAAAAGAATCTTTTGTTACTTTTGAGACATCAATTGACTTGTGGTATATAGTTTCTAAGTGACAGTATACCATGAAGTTAATCATGCTACGTCTGGTTGGGCCAGTCCAACCATCACACATGATCGTGCATCCTCTGGCTTGCCATATAGGTTTAAAGGTGGCCACGTATGCTTTCACATCCGCATACTCTGCATCTGTCCATTTCCCCCTAATCTCCTTAGCTGTGGGAGCTTTTATTCCTTCACCTGCTTCTGCTGCTGCATCAATTACCACCTGCCAATATGGAGAATTGGCTGCGTTAGGAGGTATGTTGGCATGTATAAATAACTTTGCTGCTGTTCTACCGAATTTCTCAACGGAAGTTCTACTTCACATTTGTTTTATCTTCTTTTGTTTAGTTAATTCTTTCCTAAACAGGATTGGATCAATAGAAGGTCTCCTAGGCTCATTTAGTTCTTTATCCAAATGTATAGGGGTATCACGTGAAGATGTCTGTTGTCGGCTCCCAAATATACGTCTGAACCCACCAAACCAACCCCCTCCACCCTCAGTCCCACCTGCAGAAGCAGTTGCACTCCCTGTCCCACTCCCACTCCCACTGCCCCCCCCCCCCCCCCCTGTATCACGCACTGACCCATGCGTGCCAAACATGCGACGACGTTCTTCCTCTTCACGAGCTAGATGCACACTCTCTCTCCTAGCTATAATTAATTCCCGATCTGAATCTTCGTCAGAATTAATAATATCTTCATCATGAATGACCATATATTCAGGACCAAACACCTCCTGTCGAGCTGCTTCTAAAATATCATCTTTCTTATTTTGTACAGTAGCACGTTTACCCTTTGACTTATCCAGACTAACTTGCATTAAAAGCATTATCTCTTTCGGTACTCTGGCACATGGCGCAACTTGACCCTTTCGATGTGCCAAATGTTGTTTGAGACGGGCAATTCCACCAGACACTATCCTATCACAATACTTGCACTTCATTTGGTGCCTAGTACTACCAACCCTCTCACAATGTTGCCATCCAATATCCTCACTTGTTGTTGGCCAGACCCAGACATTTCTTTAGGTTTAGGATATGAGTATGAGTGTATGACCTATGTTAATAAAGATAATTTTATGTTCTAACTAAATCCTAAGAAGCTCCAAAACCTGTCCAATATAAGCAAATAAAAATATAAAGTCACTAATTCGAAAATACAATTTTTTTTTTTATAAAATGACACCCAAAATATGTAAAATGCACATTAACATATTCTACTATGATTAACACATCATATGGCATGATTAAAACAGCAAAACAACCATTAAAAATTGATTTTTCGAATTTTCAAAAAAAAAGCCAAAATTCATGCGTAAATAGAAAAAAATTATAAAATGGCACCCCAAATATATAAAATGCACATTAAGCTGTTCTACTATGATTAACACATCATATGGCATCATCAAAACAGCAAAACAACCATTAAAAATTGATTTTTCGAATTTTAAAAAAAAGGGGCCAAAATTCATGCGTAAATAGAAAAAAATATAAAATGGCACCCAAAATATGTAAAATGCACCTTAACATGTTCTACTATGATTAACACATCATATGGCATGATTAAAACAGCAAAACAACCATTAAAAATTATTTTTTCGAATTTTTAAAAAAGGGGCCAAAATTCATGCGTAAATAGAAAAAAAATATAAAATGACACCCCAAATATGTTAAATGCACCTTAACATGTTCTACTATGATTAACACATCATATGCAATCCTTAAAACAGCAAAACAACCATTAAAAATTGATTTTTCGAATTTTTTTTTTAAAAAGGCCAAAATAAATGCGTAAATAAAAAAAATATAAAATGGCACCCCAAATCTGTAAAATGCACATTAAGCTCTTCTACTCTGATTAACACATCATATGACATCATGCGTAAATAAAAAAAAATATAAAATGACACCCCAAATATGTTAAATGCACCTTAACATGTTCTACTATGATTAACACATCATATGCAATCCTTAAAACAGCAAAACAACCATTAAAAATTGATTTTTCGAATTTTTTTTTAAAAAAGGCCAAAATAAATGCATAAATAAAAAAAATATAAAATGGCACCCCAAATCTGTAAAATGCACATTAAGCTGTTCTACTCTGATTAACACATCATATGACATCATTAAAACAGCAAAACAACTATTAAAAATTGATTTTTCGAATTTTAAAAAAAGGGCCCAAAATTCATGCGTAAATAGAAAAAAATATAAAATGGCACACCAAATCTGTAAAATGCACATTAACATATTCTACTATGATTAACACATCATATGGCATCATTAAACAACAAAACAACTATTAAAAATTGATTTTTCAAAATTAAAAAAAAGGGCTCAAAATTCATGCGTAAATAGAAAAAAATATAAAAAAAATATTAAATGGCACCCCAAATCTGTAAAATGCACATTAACATGTTCTACTATGATTAACACATCATATGGCATCATTAAAACAGCAAAACAACTATTAAAAATTGATTTTTCGAATTTTAAAAAAAGGGCCCAAAATTCATGCGTAAATAGAAAAAAATATAAAAAAAATATTAAATGGCACCCTAAATCTGTAAAATGCACATTATCATGTTCTACTATGATTAACACATCATATGATATCATGAAAACAACAAAACATATTAAAAAAAGTAAATACCTATTTTTGAAGAATTTCTGAAAAATGGCCCACCGAGCTTTGATTCAACCAAATCCGTAATATAATGTGTTTTTGTCCCAAATACCTAGCCAAGGTTGGTCGAAATTACTATTAGAAGGAGTGAAAAACAGTTTGAAAGCAAGAAGGTTGGAAAAAACAGCAAAATCGGTGCTTAAAAAGCCAAAAAAACTGACCATTTTTCGACCGTTACGGGCGGACTGTTACGCTCCCGTAACTGCCGATGCTCCCTGTATCGGCCGATACGGCGCAAAAACATCGAATCGGCCGATACGGAGCCGATTCGCGTAACAGTTGCCACCGTTACCGGTACGTATTGGCCGATTCGGCCGATACGTAACCGATTTGGCCCACCCTGCCTGCATTACCAATGTTGCTGGAAGAGAAATTCTTTCTGATAATGCTAGAGGAGTTGTAGAAGAAGGAAGAAATGTTCCTTCTTTTGGCGGAGAAGTAGATGGGGCGGTGGGAATGCTGGAGGAGTTTTGAGGAAGTGGAAGGGAGCCATTAGTGGTGAAATGGGACAATTGTAGAACAGTGAGGAAGGCTTGTGATAGTCTGGTTGAAAAGTTCTTTTTATAGAGGGAGACAATGATGTTTTAAATTGATGGATTTATTTAATGACCTAATTAAAGTTAGAAAATCAAAATGTTGGATGGATGGCATATAAACATAGAATGGCTTGATTAAGGTTTCAGCATTGAAACCTTCATTGAAACCTTCTCAAGGCCAAATATATATTTTATTTATTGGATAAATTTTTTATTCAATTCATCTTAGTGGGATTAACCTTTAAGAGTGATTTGGATGGCATATAAACATCATGGTGGGTCCCTAAAAAAGTTTCAAGGGTTGGCAATTTCATCCACATTGGTTCTGGTCGTGTGGCCTAGTTGAGCTTCGGATATGCTCACATGCATAAAAAGAGATGGAGACACCGGAGCTTTATTTGTGTTAGCAATAAAACACAAGTGCACAGCTGCACCCACTCACATCTCTAATCTACTAATCATCGACATTCTATCCTTGTCGTAACTATGTGTTAGTGTTGCAGATTCCTCTTTGTTGATTATTCCTATCTAGGCCTTATACTTGATCATCATGATCGAAGTTCTTTTGGGTATTCCTCTCGTCCTCATTTCAAGCCCTTCAACCTTAGTAGAAGTTTCCTCATTACTTCTCAAGAAAAAAAAAAGGAAAGAAAAGAAAAGAAAAAAAAAAGGAAAGAAAAGAAAAGAAAAAAAAAGGATAAAAAATATTCTTTTGGGTATTCCTCATGTCCTCATTTCAAGCCCTTCAACCTTAATAGAAGTTCCTCATTACTTCTTAAAAAAAAAAGAACAAAAAAAGCATCCCCGAGTAGGTTTCTCCAATTTTTGTAGCACATGGCCTAACCATCTCAGTTAGCTCTAAATCATTTTATCTCCTATGCTGGGGCTACTCTTTGGTTGCTATGGATGTCCTCATGCTTGATTGTCATTTTTATCCTTTTTTTTTTTTTGGTGAGAAGTAATAATTATTAAGAGAGCCCAACTTAGCAAAACTAAGATGTCAAAAATTACAACTAAGATGGGAAAAGATTACAACCCAACCAAGGGCATAAGCTTACTAGCATCCATGGCCTTGAAGCCGGAAACCGATTTGACCGCCAAAGTCTTAACCCCTTCTTTTAACCTCACCCACATAGCTGCTTTTATTTCTAAAGCATTGGCTATTCCATTCTTCCCGAATGGCTCAAAAAATTGTCATCAATACAAGCTGCGAAACCACCTTTCCGTCCTTTTCGACCCCACCTTTGTGCCATGCAGTAATGAACACATCAATAGTTCTTGGCAACAACCCATTGTGTATTCAAGAGGGAAAAGAAGCTTTCCCACACCTTCCTACGAAAGAAGCAATGGAGAAAAAGATGATTGGGGGATTCAGCGTCGTCCATACACATAATGCATATGTTGCGGAGGGCCATGACTCTTTTAATGAGGTTGTTGATTGTGAGTACCCTCTTCCTACCAGCCAGCCAAACAAACACTACTACTTTGGAAGGAGCACCGTAGTACTAAAATAAACAGTTATGTGGCCACTTTTCATCTGATCTTGGCTTCTTGACCAGTTTGTAGAATTATTGAACCGAGAATCTGCCTGATTTATGAGCCTGCCATACGAACGTATCTCTTTCCCCCATATTGGGGGCAATACTTTTATCTTTCCACACATTCATCACAATATCCTTATCATTGTAATGTTCATCATCGTCTTATGTTGCCTCCTAATGGCTTTTTGCTCAACACTCTAGCCAATATGACGTAGCTGTTCGAAGAATTGTCTTGTAAAAATTTTCTTTGAGTTCCTATAGCATGTTGCAATCACACAACACTATGGAGGAATGAGGATAGTGTCTACCTTATCCACCTAGATAGAATTTTATTGGAAACAACCTCATTTATATCTCTATCTTCTTGAATCATAGAGCCAAGATATCATCAGCATCACCATCATTGTCTAAGCCTTATCCCATTTAATTGGGGTTGGCTACATGAATCCTGTTCTACCATTCTGCTCTATCAAAGGCGCTAGACCTTCAGCTAGACCATTGGTTATCAAGTCTTTTCTTACTACCTCCCATCCACGTCATCTTCTTGAATTATAGAGCCAAGATAATTGAAACAAATCTCTTTGAGGAATCTATTTCTACTATGTCATTATAATTAAACCTAAAGGCCTTGTTTGGTAGACACCTAAAAATGAGTTAATCTCATTTTAGTTAACAGTAATTATGTATTGGATAATCACTGTTAACATAAACTCATTATGTGTTAGAGATCAAGATCTTTTAAACATACTTACTGATGACTAAAATGAGAGCAACTCATTTTATGCATCTGCCAAACAGGGCCTAAAAACGTTGCGGCAGCAATTTCATTTTTTGAATATCACTTCACTAACATGCAAGTCACATTGAGTAGATTTATACCCATAAGTACTTTTCCTTAAAAATCAAGCTTCGAGGCAAAGTTCTGTCTCACATGAGATGCATTTTGGCCAAAGAATGAAATAACTTGCAATGAGTACCCAATTAGTAATCAAAGAACTGTTTCTTGACACCCATCGTTCCTGACGCATCAGCTCAGATTTTGGTTTTTGATTCCACGATTAGCCTCTGCACCCTTTAGACCTTTTCATTTAGTGGCTACTCAGAGCTATCTCCCTATTTTAGCAATCGGATGCTTATCCTTCTCATGTTCCAGGTGATGTTAGCCTTTATGGGTTTCTTTATGTTTCGACTGAGAGAATGGCTTGAGCAATTGCTTCTTAAAAATTCAACTTGCGAGTTAATGTACATTCTGTTGACAATGATACCATCATACCAATAATCTATGTGATACCGTCATACCAATAATCTATGTGACCATGGCTTATTCTCTGTAGCACTTGGGATTCTACTTATTTCTACATAAAAAGCGAGTGGCGGTTGTATGTGGATCTGCAATGTGGACTATGAGTTAGATATTTAATGATATCCAGTCATTTATTTAGAGTTCTAAGTCTTCATGTCCTCTTTTTTTTTTTTTTTTTTGGTTGCATTTTATGTAGGTAAATGTGTATCAGTTTCAGTTTTGATGACTTAGGAATCTTGTTAATTGTGAACTGTGATTGCAGATTATGATTATCAAGTTTAAGTAGTTGTGAATCTCATTATATCTGAGACTCTGGCATTTATTCCGTGTTTTCCATAGCTTCTGTTGTCCTAAGGAGTACTTAATTGTATCTCTTTCACTGGCAGAAACTTGGAGAAGTCAAGTGAGTTGATCGAGTCACAACTTTGCGAGTCAACTTGGGCCAAGATCTTTCATTAGGTCATTGAGTTCCGTGTTTTTAAGCCTTGGCGCAGACAGAGACAGGTATTCGTGCAAACAGTTAAAAGAGAATGACCAGATAATTGCAAAAAAGAATTATATAATCTGTAGAGGATGTTGCTCTTTGATGGAAGCTTGCAGCTCTGTTTTATGTCCTCATTTCTTCTTTTATTTATAAAGCTTTTAGCTTACAGTAGAAAGAAAAGCAGATGGTTTTGTTGTTCATCACCAAATTCTTTTGTGTTGACATAAACTCAACCATTTTGAAATGGCGATTTACTTTTTATTTAATGGTTTTTAAGGTTAAAAAAAACCGTCTCCTTATGCTGGCTATATCTGTATCTGGTATCTTGTTCGGAAGATATTTTTTGGACTCATTTCTCTTGTACTTGTTATGTAGATATGCTCTATGCTCCATCCAAGATAGTAATGGATTAGGGGAGGTTTGAGGGCATGCAGCAAGGGTTGAATCATGGGCAATGGAGAGGTCGATACTCCAACAAAGGCTCCAAAGTCATCTTCAGCACAGGTTCATGCACGTACACCTAGTTTCTTCTTTATCCAAAATAACTTTTTTGGTTCAATTTTCTCTAAGAAGTTCCATTATTTGTTTTTCACTGAGCAGCAGGAGCAGCCTCCTCCAAGCAGCCCTGCGACAGTTTTTCCTGATTGGGCTTCATATCAGGTTCTAGCAATTTTATTTTTCCTTGCATGGGAAGTTACATCCTTAACCTTTTAAGGTTTGGACAAACATATATCTTTTTGCATACTTACATGCAGGCATATTTTAGCTCTGCTGGAACCCCTCCTATGCCCCCTCCGGGGTTTTTTCATTCTTCCGTTCCCTCCAGTCCTCAAGCTCATCCATACATGTGGGGTGCACAGGTATTCCATGTTCTGTTCTTGTTTTCGATTTTATAGTTGGAGTACGCATCTTAGTTGTAGCTGGCAGCAATTCTGGTATAGTCAAACTTGATAATGGGAGCAATGTTCAAAACATCGGTATCACATTACGTATCGTATCCTTGGGATACAAATACGTATCGGTTATCACACGGGATATATCGTTTATATCAGGTAATTTATCGCACCTTTTGGGAAACATTGGGAAAATTGTTATTTTTTTTTAATGAAACATCAGAGATTGTTAAAAAAGACCTCGATATACATTTTTAATCATAGCATCTCAAAAAAGAAGTATACATAGTAGGTTTCTTGTATAGGGTCCTAAGCTATGCGCTGTTTGATTGAACTAATGCAACTATATTCAAATTGAATGCATAACATTTAGAATGTGATGATCATTTCATCAAACACTCCAAAATATTTTGAAATTAGTCTCAATTGACAGTTGGTTGAAAGGAAATTTAGAAAAAAAAATTAATATTTTAATAAATTTTTAATTTAAAAATGATTTTTATTGTCCAAAAATTAATAAGGACTTAGCCCTTATACACGCTTGATTTCATGTTTGGAGTGCAGCATTGCAAGTAATTTGGGATAAATTAGGGAAAAATTTGAAAATTTCCCAATTTTTCCCAAATCAGATCACTTACACTCAAATTTCGAAATTAGAATGTATGTGATGCTAATTTCATCAAATACTACTTCGAAATTAGTCTCAATTGATAGCTGGTTGAAGGAAAATTTTGAAAAAAGCATGGAGAACATGAAGAACCAATGAATATTGAAATTAGAGTTCCATCTCCATGATTTTTCATGCAAAATATGAAGAGCCAATGGATTTGTAACCATTTGACACTGATTTAACAAAATTTCAACAAAAAAGGGGATCAGAAATTGAAAATGCTCATTGGATCGAACATGTGGGATATATCGGCACTACCTGTGCGTTTCGTATCGCACAGGTGGGATACAAGAGATATCATGGGATATATTGGCCGATATCGTCAATATTTAAAACATTGAGAGGTCCTGGGTAGGGTTCATTTAAAACTTGATTCGTTGACCTTTTTTAGGCTCCTGACTGGACATACCTTTTACTGATAATTTGGGAGTGCCTCTGACATTTCTCTTCCTGCAGCATATGATCCCTCCATACGGGACACCTCCTCCATATGTTGCTATGTATCCTCATGGTGGACTATATGCTCATCCCTCCATGCCACCGGTATTTCACGTCCTATCTTGTTTACTTTTTGCTTGCTTATATGATGTGTTCATTTGGGATTTATGTCCATATATGAGCATTGCTGACCTGAGCTTTTTATATATATTTAATAAGTGTGTTTGATACATCCATGTCAGGGATCTCATCCATACGGCCCTTATGCAATGCCTTCTTTAAATGGGACTGCTGAAGCATCTGTGAGTGTTAGCTTCTTATTGAGGGGAATTCTCTAAATTTCCAAGAAATAAAAACACTTACAATCATGCTGCTCTCCTATACTTGGATTCTCCAAAACATGCCCACATGCTAGATTTTGGGTTAGGCCACCATCATGTATGAGGTCATCTTCTGGAACTATTGATATATGGTACCTGATAAAATAATAGCATGGAAATGGGATATTACTAACGATGCTTTGATAAGATGAGAACTAAGAACCCAGAAATGGGGAGCAGGGATGTTACATTGTTACCTGCTTCTTGCTAAATCCAGGACATGGTTATATATATATTTTGTCATCCATAACTTGCTATTCGTATTCAGTTATGATTACAATTCGAAAGATTTTATCATTCAAAGAGAAGAAGAATGAAAGATTCGTTGACTGCTCTATTAATTTTAGTGATTTAGATCTAACCATTGCTGACAAAATCTGAGCTGTCTAACTATTACTTTCAGACTATGCTATTAATTAAATGTAACTCTTAATATTACATGACAGAAAGCAAAGAAATTGCTAGGAGTTTATTAAGTAATGAACCTAAAGTTAAATGATATCCTACGAGAATCAGATATGGCAGCTGTAACATATTGTATTGATACAAAGAGCTTAACTTGTAGAAGTCTTGGGCTCTCTAGCTTAATTTTAACATAATTTATTGCTGGGTCTTGCTTTGATTGAAAGCTTTGCTCATAATTTTAACATAAGATGCCGAGCCTACTACCTTTGTAAGCTTAGTCACCTGCCACGAACGAAACACTGCAGTAAATAGTCCAGCTATGTGAATATTTTAGACAATGTCATGATGGAATACGAAGCAATAATTCCAGAAAGTAGAGGTAGTTGTACAATCTCTCTGCTCAATATAGTACCAAGGTCTTTTCCCACTGATCTGTGACCCATTTCACAAGATATCAGGTGGTGGGTATTTTTCATCCCAAAAGGCAGGATACTCTGGGTCGGGCTAGTGTTGTAATGCAGCACCAAAAATGAAATCAAACTAGAAGCAGTTGATCTGAGTATGTACTGTTTTTTTGATAATTGATTCCATCTCCCCATTTGAATCTCATTATAGGAGAACTAAAATCTAATTTTATTCATGAAGAATCTCATCATCCATATCCATAATATTCCATTTGTTTGGAATTATAGTCCCCACATTCCAATCAGACTGCTGGATCAGTCCAAATCAGTCATCTTGGCCCTTCATTTGGTCCAACATAACCATTAGGACTTTGATCTGATCCAGATGATCAGTCAGGCAATCTGGACCTTGACATGGTCTATACTCGATGGTTGGCTGGTACAGATTGTGAATCTGGATAGTTGCATACCTATGATATGTAGTTTGAACCTTGGTTGTGCCTGAGGTGGGCTCAGTCTCTCCTGTACTTCTTCTTATTGAAAAGGAGGCAATCCATATATTGAGGGGCAGAGGTAAATACCTGTGGGAACTTCGTATTTGTCTTACGCACTAATACCGGTTCTTGTTAATGTTTTAAAGAAGGGTTAGAATTTTTGGTTCCTTCACTCTTGAGATGCAAGTATGCAACAACGAATTCTACGTTGCAATAGTTGTTGTTGTGTCTTGGGTCAAAAACCAATGAAGTTTTATAAGTATCCAGAGAAAGCCTTGTTGTAATATTCTTGGAAGAGATCCTTCTTCCTAATAGAGGTGTTTGCAGAAGATTGACATTAGCATCACTGTGAAGGGCGAAAGGGTCAAGGTTGAACTTGGCGTAATATGGTCAAGCAATAAAAAGGTTGTCAGGAGCCGTGGTTGAATTATGGGAGGAAAGAATAGAAGAAAAAAAAATCTTTTCTTGTGGTCTAGCTAGGTGGAAGCTGGAGGAGAGGGTATTGGCCTTCTATGGAGGGAGTAGGTGAAAGGTTATTAATGATGATGTGGAAAAGGAAAGGTATTGGACCTGGTAGGGGGGAATTAAGATGACATGGATTGCATGCTTGGGGGTGATTAAGGAGAAATTGAGCCATATGCTCTTTATATCTTGGTTGAGTTGGAGCGGAAGGGGAGACAATGAGTTCTAGTAGGTGAGAAGGGTGGGGCACAACTTGTGTTATTGACTTGCTATAACACAAGATGCTTTCACATTTCCAAGGCCTTACTTGCTAGAAACTGCCGGATGGAACCTTTTTTTTTTTTTTTTTGTAAAGATGCCGGATGAACTTCTAGATATGCAGGATATCCAAATGCAATAGATTTGGTGCCATGAGTTTCTTTCCCAAATATTCCGGCCTATTATATGAACCTAAGGCACACTGAGCTTCGACATCAGGTGGAAGGATTCTATTAAAGGATTAATGGAGAGAGCCCTAGTCTTTCACCTTTTTTGCACTCCTTACTTTGAAGAGAGATGGGCACAACTTCTGTTATTGACTTGCTATAAGCCAATAACACAAGTTGCTTTCACAATTCCAAGAACTTATCACAAGGAACTGCCAGATGAACTTCCAGATATGCATGATATCCAAAATGCAATAGATTTGGTGCCATGAGCTTCTTTTCTAAATTTTTAGGGCCTATTGTATGAACCCTATGAGGCTCATTGAGCTTCGGCATCAGCTGGAGCGATTCTATTAAAGGATTTATAGAGAGAGCCTTAGGCTTGCAACTTTCTTGACTCCTTCAAAGAAAGATGGCAAGTAGAGGATATGTCAACTACAAAGTCATTATCCAGATTACATGTGAAGTATTGGTTTCCTATCCCCAGATTGGATGATACATTGGATGTATGTTGAACACAATAATATTTCTCGAAGACCAATCTATGAAGCAACCATCATTATATTGTTATCTTTCCATTTGACGAATGAAAGACCATTTTCAAGACAAAGGACGGATTATATGAGTGTTTAACCATGCCATTAAAACTAATGGCCCGATCACTTTTATGCATATTAGGATGCAAATCCTATTATCTTTTATGGAAAAGTTTGTTGTTTGTGTGTTTTGATGATATCCTTGTGTATATAACTTTCAAATGAGAATTTTTTTAGTCATATTCGTAAAGTGATGCAAGTTTTATGCCAAGAAAAGCTCTAAATCAGCTTAAGGAAGTGTACTTTTATGAGTCCTAGCGCATGTTTTGGCAATCCACTTCTATGTGATTAGTACGAAACAAAGAAAAAGGGGACAGCCAAAGGATCTCATTCCATGGCAACTCCAAGATGTACAAGGGAATCAAAGACGAAATGACCCTGAAAGAAGACTTAAAGATATAATACAAAAGGATATCAACATTCATGGTAGATCGAACATTTCAATGGCACTCTATCATAATCCTCCTCCCTATGCATGGACTGGACCGGCGCCATAGCATTGTTTGGGAGGCCCTTTTCAAGGTCAACTGTGTGACTAGATTCAAATTTGGAAAGCGGCGCGTAGGGTTTTCCCTGAGAGAGATGCTCGAGTGAAGCACTTAGCAAGGTAAGTGAGCATCAGTGAGCAATAGCGTGTTTCGGTTCTTTACTTACAAATTCGGGCTACAAGGTATGAACGGGAGGCTGACATGTTACGGGATCATTGGATTGAGCTAGTTGCCTGTTCTAGGGAAACAGATAATGTTCTGTAGGGAACGAGCAATTGATTCTTTCTTGCGCTTTGCCAAAGGTGGGGGAGTTTGGGTCAATACTCGTTGTGGACTGATTTTCAAAGTATGTGACCTTCATTCTGGCACCTTTGTTTTTGTGCAGAAGAGGCAGCTCGGCCGCTCATCTGCCTACACCAACTTTTGCCGAGCTTTGACCACTGGCATATGAAGGACTTTTTGTCCGTCCCTATCTCCTCTGCACCAAGACATGGGGAGGCCCTTCTAACTCGACGTTCAAATTCAATCATATCACGAAATGTCTAGATTGGAATAGTCATCAGTAATTGTTTTCTGAATCTATTAAAAAGGTGGGGACATCACTGGTCATAAAAGCTGGAATTCTTGAGCATGCACAAAGTGATGCAAGCGAGGACAACAGGCTATGAGTTATGCTTTCATTTGAGTTCTTTTAGTGTTTAGATTGAAATCAATGTTCTTTTATAAAGTGCTATGTATAATGCATATAGGCAAAACTTCTACGTGAAAGCTTGAACTTGTTGCGTCGACCATGAGAGGTCCCAGAGGATTCAAGCCATTACCATTGATCAATTCCTTCCAATGTTTATGAGGTGTGCACTATGGACTTATGAGGTACAACATGAGGTTCATCTAGAATTTTAATAAAATCATGGTAACCATTGTCGAGTGTATGGAATCTGGTCCTTTTGAAGGGACCAAGAAGGCGACCAAGGCTTTCAAGACATTGAAACAATGATGGTTGTAGCTCTTATCCTGATTTCTTGACGTCAATAAGGGGTTTGAGGTGTGTTTATGAGCTGTGTAGTTTCCATGGTCTTGTGAGGTACAATAGGAGGTTCTTAGAATTTTGGTAAAATCATGGTACCCACTATCGAGTGCATGTATTCTGGTCCTTTTGAATGGATCATGGAGGCAAACAAGGCTTTGAAGACATTGAAATAAAGATGGTCGTATCTCTTATCTTGACTTCTTGTCTTTGATAAGGTGTTCGAGGTTGCTTGTGATGCCTCTCGTGTAGGCGTTGGTGTATACTTTTGGACTTTGACAAGGTGTTTGAGGTTGCTTGTAATGCCTCCCACACAGGCATTGGTGTACTAAGTATGCCTATTCTTGTACGAAAAGTTCAATGACATTCAGAAAAAGGTATTCTACTTTTGATATTGAATTTAGTTGTGGTACTTGTGTAGGTGATGAAGCATATACGTGCCTCATGCATTGGGAGTCGTGCTATATTCCAATCAAGATATTGTTCGTTACCTTGACTCTCAAAAGATGCAGAGTTCATGGAATGCTAAATAGAGCATACATATTGAAGAGTTCTCATTCCATTTAAAACATCAAGCATGGTAGAGAGTAAAGAAGCAGATGCCCCATTTGTTATTAAGATTCCATTTTTGTAGAAGGATATGATGAGATCAAGAGAGATTACACCAATGACAATGATTGGGGCAAGATTTTTGTGGTCTTCTCTATTTAGGGCAAGTATTGACTATATAATGTGTTCTTCATGATGAGTGCCATTTGTATTAGGTGTGCAACTTGGGTAGGTTGGTTCGTGTTGATGGTCACCCTGAGCCCAACTTGGTGTCAAATTGGGTTAACCCATGGCCTGACCCAACATGAGCTTTCTTGATGCACCATGTCCTCAACCCTAACTCTCTTGGGTTGGGCCAAATATTTAATATCTTC
Organism: Magnolia kwangsiensis; assembly: GCA_037074715.1. Classification (NCBI taxonomy): domain Eukaryota; kingdom Viridiplantae; phylum Streptophyta; class Magnoliopsida; order Magnoliales; family Magnoliaceae; genus Magnolia; species Magnolia kwangsiensis. The sequence goes on along the minus strand of CM073577.1, from coordinate 14,695,516 downwards.
TACTATATCAGTTATTTAGTATCTTATTACATACATAGAATAATTTGTACTATATGAGTAGTATAGGGTTGGGCTCGAGTTGTGATGAGGCCTCAACTTGAGCCCAACTAGACCTTTGGTTGGGTTGAGAATTTCCAACCTAAGCCCAACTAGACCTTAAACCAATCCATCCCAACCCAACCAAAATTTTTGGTCAGGTTGGGTTAGTCGGGCTTAGGTCAAGCTTGACCCAAGTTTCCGCTCAAAATTTTATTTTACAAGGCTATCCTCCTAGGAGTTCTTTGTGGGCACTTATTGTTCGGGAGTTAAATTAAGGACTTGAAGGTCATTTTGGGTGTTGTATGTGCTAGTTGAAGATTGCTTTTACTAATCTAGTTGAAAATGGTTCATTTTGATCATAATCAAGTAGTGCATAGTTTGTTAGTTAGGAAGGATGAAAGCATAATATAGTTGCCAATATCTTTCGCTCCATGGGAGGATATTAATATGGATTTTAGACGTAGTGGTTATGGTTTCATATATGAGATGGTTGGTCAATTTTTCAATATTTCCATACTTTAAATGCAAGTGTTCCGTAGCTGTAATGATGGGTATAAAGGTGCCCGTTGTTAAGGATATGCTGAATCGGCGTAATAGGCAATACGGGGGGTGTAATGGGCGATACGCCTCTGTATCGGTCGTTTTTTATTTTGCTCAAAAAAATTTGGAAAAATATTAAGAAAATCTAAAAAATTGTAAATATTCCAAATATGCATTAATTTATAATTTGAAACATGTTTATGGTACTGTAACGGTCCAATCTTTGGTGAGAATGCTATATCGGGTCGTCTGATGGATTTGTGAACCTGACAACTTGAAATTGACTGCAAACCTTTTATATTTAACTTTCTAACAATATAATATCAATATAAATTTATTATAATGAATGTAATACCAAAACATCTCATATTTGCATGTTTTACTATTATTTATAGTATCGGTGTATTACATACCCCGTGACTCGCATTTTAATATATAGAGTCTAGGGACTTTTGTGTCCTGTTATGTAATTCATATACCTAATAATTTGATATCATTTTCTTCTATAAATCTTATGAAAAAAAATAAAATTAGATTCAGTAAATAATGTTGCCAATTTGGGGGACCATTCGATGCCTGGGATGCAGGGGCACACTCGGGGTGTCAGGGTGGGTGGCCCATGTGAGGCGGGCCCCACTTGTGTGAGGCGGGTGGCTCGTGCGAAGTGGAACCCATGTGAATTGGGGCCGACGAGGGGTTTTGGCCGACATCCTAACCTGTGGGATGTGGGGCCTTGGCTATGAGATAAATGGATTGATTCGCCATGCTTTATCAGTATGAGATTTTAGAGCAAGTGGTTAATTGTCATGCATTAAAGTGGTATCAGAGTGGAAGTCTCGTGTTCGGGATTCCTCACCGAGGGTAATTAATGTAGGGGCATTTTCACACCGAGCTCGAGTGGGGTGGCCGGTGGGGTATAGGGGCACACATGGGGTGGGTGGCCCGTGTGAGGTGGGTGGCTCGTGTGAGGTGGTCTCCAGCTTTGTGAGGCGGGTGGCTCTTGTGAAGCGGAACCCATGTAAAGTGAGTTCCACGACAGGGTTTCAACTGAGGTCTTAACCCATGGGATGTGGGGCCTGGACTTTGAGATAAAGGGATTGTTTTGCCATGCTCTATCAGTTCGATCTTTTAGAGCAAGTAGTTAATTGTCTCGTATCAGAAAAATATCAAATGGTCATATTTCAAAAACACAAGTGTTTGTAAATTAATGATGAAAATTGTTTAAACAATTTAATTTTGGGATATGACTTAGCAACAATGGTCCCAAAATTTTGAGTATTGTACATCGCTATCTTTTTCAGAGATTTACATTGGAAGAATCGACTTCCATGATTAGCAATCTGTGCACATGATTAACAAAGATTTACAACCTCCGTCTTCATTGCCAACATCTCAACTCTATTCGGGGTGTAGGATCCAGCCATCCTGGACAAAGAAAGAGATCCATGCTTACCCCTTAAAATAAGAGATTCACGCTCATCCCTCAAAACAACTCCGACTCAGGATGCCTTGAGATATCTCACCGAGCTGGAATTCATTTTAAGCTGTCAACAACTTGGGTCATATACCAGATGACGGAACTGTCTTCAGACCCTATTAATGACCAACCTCCAATCTCTAAGAACATTGGGTTTAGAGATCCCTTTGAAATTTCTTGATGTGAATCCCCAATTTACCAAGGACATCTTGATTTTAGCTACCTCTTCATGATGCTTGAGGATTTGTTTTTAGAAACTTTATTCTTCATTCCTTTCCAAATCCCTTACATAATATCATGTAACAGCATGTGCCTAGGTATCTTTCCCCTTGGATTGAAAGGCTCACTACTCCAATTGTCCATAAGAGCTATTATAGAATCTATGAGAACCCAATTAATATCAAAGAGGCCAAAGAAGATGATCCAAACATATAGCATCACATCGTAACTTGAGGAAAAGGGAATCAATGATTCAACGTCCTTTCAACCCAAGAAGCGACTACTTGGAAGATACCAATTCCTTTTTTGAAGATTATTTGTTGTTAAAGCCCTATTAATGTTAGCCATCCAACAAAACCCTTGGATCCATGCAGTGTCATGTGCACATGCGCACCAAAAGACACAATGTTAGTGCTTATGTCTGAGATAAGCTCATCCTCCTTGAAGGTACAAAGAGTGGCTTCATTGGGGAGATTAAGAATCTCCACCACCATGACAATCCCATGATCCCACAATATGCAACTTAATTGGATCAACCAAATTATTGTACCTAGAGGTTTACACGAGTCATACCGAGTTGAGCTTGGCACAACTTGACTCAAATTGGCCACTAGCTGACCTCAACTCAAACTCGGCTCGGCTCGGTCCTGGAGCCTGATTGGCCTGCTCAGCTTGGTTCGGTCAGCTGCTCAGGCCAGTTTGAGCCGAGTTCGAGCCAAGATTGAGCCTGTGTGACATTTTCACAAACACATGGAGTGCACTTTCAATTTCTTACTGTATGTAAAACATCATCAACTGTTTAAAGGTATTTCATCAAACTCCTTGTAGGCAACACCAAAATCAAGAAAAAAGGGTATTTGTATCATATACATGCCTTCCTTGCCACCATCCGACACTTCGTTGAGTCATTTCATCAAACACTTGGTGAGCAACATCAATATCAAAGTAACCAAGTCACCGAACTGGTTCAATCTGAGTTCAATTCGAGTTGGGGTTCGATCCGAGTCAGGTCGAGCTCGAACTTGGTTCGAAATTTTTTCGAGCTCAAAAAATCAGCTTGACGCTGCTCGAACTCAGTTTTGAACCAAGTCAAATCGAGCTTTTTCGAGTCGAGTCGAGCGAGCTAACCGAGCTAATTCGGTTCGTGTACAGCCCTAGTTGTACCTTCCTTAGGCTCATAGGAGTAGTTAACAAGAGTGTTAATCCTATAGGAAAACCTAGGAACAAGGGAAACATTCTCAAGAGACAGATTCACCAAAAGCAAGTTCTCTCACCGCCTTCAACATGAAATCTAACACACCCTCTTGGAAGATTTGACGGATGCCTCTGTTTTTGTCTCCAAGCTTTGAGATGGCTTTCATTTGAAAGAGTTGTTACCTCTCTCCTCCCCCACCCTGTGACTAACTCCTATCCAAATTTCCATATTTTGAAGCAATTATCCTTCTCGAAAAACCTATTTGTCTATGCAAATCTCCACCACCACCTGTCTAGGACTTTGCCAAGAGCATCCAATTCTTTTATTTTATGCTACCTACTCCTATCCCGACTTCTTCTTAAGTTCTTGGACATTGTTGTAAGTAACAAGGCAATACTCATGGCCGTCACCAAGCTGATCCGACTGCAACAGCCTTTTGACCATGACAGCTTCCCCACACTCAATCATCCACCACTATTTTCCAAGAAGAGCAATGTTCATCATCCCGATAGACTTCATACCTAACTTGGACGACTGCAACAGCCCACATATCTTATGCCAAGATACAAGGCGATTATGTGAATACTGGCCATAACTGCTTTTGGCATAATGATTATCCCAGCCAAAGGGTGCAATCTCCCCTTCCAAACCATCAGCCTTCTGTGAACCTTTTCTATAACCGAGATACAAGGCGATTATGTGAGTACTGGCCATAAACTGCTTTTGGCATAATGATTATCCCAGCCAAAGGATGCAATCTCCCCTTCCAAACCATCAGCCTTCTGTGAACCTTTTCTATAACCGAGATCCACAATGCCATTGGAGGTCTGCCGAAGCAGATAGGAACTCCCAAGTGCTTGATGGGAAGGTTAGTTACACCACACCTCTATTGCAGTTTGGGTCACCACACTGGCTTCAAGGTAGATGCCAGAGATGCTATTCTTGATAAATTTACCCTTAATCCAAAGACCACTCACTTGGAAACGGAGAAAAATATCTTGGAACATCAGCACTTCCTCAGTTGACCCATTACAACGATGTCACCTGCATAAAACAGGTGTAATCACTGCCTCTCCATTATTTGAACACATACGCTAAACATAACCCAGGTTTATCATCTGAAATGATGATTCACCCACTAACGCAAACAAAAGAGAGACAACGCACCACCCTGCTGCAGGCCACACTCCCTTTTGAAGAAACCCTTTGAGGAGTCATTGATAATAACCGAAAACCAAGCTGATGAAATGCATGCTTTCATCCATTTTTGCCATCTTTCCCCAAATACCATGCTCTTAGCAGGAAGATTAAAGAACCCCAATTGATACAATCATACACTCACTCCCTGTCTGGCTTAAAGAGGAATTCAGGACATCCACTTTTCCGGTATACATCTACCAGTTCATTTGCCGTAAATGGGCCATCCAAGATGCACCTACCCAGGACAAAAACACTCTTGTAAGATGATGCCACCTACCCAATCACCTTTTTCAATGTGGCTGCCATCACTCTTGCAACGATCTTATAATTACTGCCTATCAAACTAATAGGTCAGAAATTGGTCATAGCCTCAGCACCTTTATTTGGGATGGGACCAAGTAACGACACTGATGCAGGACATGAAATTCAAGTACAGATGCCCCGACAGACTTGCCCAAGTAAGCCTGAAACTGAAGTCTAGTAGTTGGTAACGGAAGATTTCAGGAGTTCCCAAGATAGTAGTAGAAATTGGAGAATATATGGTGCTGTCTATAATGAACCTTCCATGGTAAGTTGGAAATCAATCACTTGGTGGTTCCATCAAGCTTAGTTTTGATGGGACTTCATTATATTCTGGGCCCATCTGTTATAGGAGTATTTTTGAAGATGAAAGAGGAGAAATATAACTAACACTTTCTGGTCTTATTGGGTTTGAGACTTTTTAATTTTTAATTTTTAATTTTTATTGGGTTTGAGACTCAAATGAAGCTGAGGCGACAGTAATATTAGAAGGATTGAAGAATTTCATTGTGCCCTTGTTTGCTCATTTTATCACGGATGGTTCTCTTTCTCTCTCTGAAAAAGTATGATGATTCAATCATGTTTAGCATGAGGCTATCAGGTTGCTGAGAGACACAAATGGGTTAGCTAAATCATTGCCATCTATTGAGCAATCTTCTTCCTTTGATTAGCTGTTGCTGCTATCTTTGGCCAAAATTTATCATTTAAAAAAGAAGAAAGGTTGGATTCCTTTGCTGGGTTTCAAGGAATACACCACTCTCCTGTAAAATGACTTCTGGGACACGTTTGTTTTTAAAGCTGACCAAAACACTGTTATAGAACCATCACTTTTTTTTTATTATTTATTTAAAATTTTTGAAAGGTAATATAGAACCATCATTCAGGCCTTTACTTGAAGACAAGGCAAAATTCGTGCCTTGTCTAATTCATTGCTCAAGTGATCTAGATATAGAACTTTAAAAGTTTTGTGGCATTGTTTCAGGCTGGTGTGGCTGGTGGTACAGACTCAGAGGGTAAGTCAGCTGAAGGGAAGAATGGGAGTTCACTAAAGAAATCCAAAGGGAGCTTAGGCAGTCTGAGTATGCTAACAGGCAAGGGTAACGAGGCAGAAAAAGCATCCGGAGCATCTGCCAATGGAACCATGTCACAAAGGTAAACTAAACCACATTTATAGATTCTCCAGCCCATCTTTTCACCATGCTGACCCCATATTCATGCCTAAACTAATGTGATATGCAGTGGAGAGAGTGGAAATGAAGGTTCAAGTGAGGGAAGTGATGCAAATTCTCAAAATGTATGCAGTGTCCTAAGCTATCGTCGTCTCCTTTTCTATTTATTTTATGTTGTCTACATTGCAATAATTTAGCATTTTCTTATTAGACTTATGTGCATTGCAAGAACACTTGGTGATGAGGTGTATTGATCAGTAACATCTCACAAACTTTTTTTTTTTTTGAAGATTACATCTCGCAAACTTATAATGTATTTGTTTAAGCACAGTGACCGAATTGTGTTTAGACCTACGTAAGCACATCTGTTTGTGTCTTCATTTGTTTGTCACATACAGTCGTGTGTTAGGTAAAGAGAAACCCATGGTTGCACTGATTGGTCCACTTAAAGGACCACCAAGGCCTGTGCGCATTTTTGGCAATACTGAATGCAGCTTTGCTTAGGTGGACCAATCATGACAAGCTTGTCTTTCTTCTTCAAGTGAGCAAACATCAAACTTTGTTCATGCAACTATAGTAAATGTTTTGGCTTATCAGTTTCTGCAGTGCATGTAGTTATTGAGCCTTTCATAGCCTTTTCTGGTCTAGTGGTCTCCATATGGAACTTAAATTTAAAAACAGAAATAAAAGCTTGAGCGAAGGTTTTGTATTCCATTTATGCTTAAGTATTGCTATTGTGCAGTACAATATGTATTTCTTCTTGCTCTGAGAAATCATGCTGTCTCTGCATCTTTGAATTTTAAGGGAAGGAATATAAATGTGTGATATCATTTCATTCTAGCAAATACATGAATATTAGAATTTAAATCAAATTATTTTTACAGGGTTCACAGCAAAATCCATGTGGTGAAAAAGGTTCAGCTGATGGTATGCTTTTACAGAGTGTCTGCCCATTCACTTCTGCTGTCTCTTTTCTTTCTTGTCTGTGTGGCTTTTCTTTTTTTGCAATAAAATTTCTGTTACCATTCAAAGAAAAACAAAATTTTGCTCTGAAATATCGTTCTGCCTCCTGCTGATAGATTTCTTATAGCGCCTTATGCAGGATATTGTATTATGAAAACTCCCAATAATGCCTATTGGAAGTTCTTGGGAATTGCTGTGCACATTGGGAATGCGTTCCTGCCATTTTCCTGGAAAGCGGCTGAGGGAGATTTTTGGAATACAATTTCCTGTGTTGCGATGGGCCAAAGATGTTCTCCTTCTCTTAAATTCTTCTTCTTCTTCTTCTTATTTATTTATTTATTATGTAAATTGTTAATATGTGGATGTTGCATGTGTGGTGGCAGCTGAGGCCCAGAATGGGAGCACTGCTTGCAGCGCCCCTAGTGGGGTTACACGGACTTCCCCGACTCCAACCATGGGCAACCATACTATGGCAATGATGGCCATGCCAGGTGGTGTTTCTGGCCCCACAACGAACCTGAACATTGGCATGGACTATTGGGGAGGCCATGCTCCTACATCTATTGCTGCAATGCGAGGCAAGCTCCCTGCTGTCCCAGCTACGGGGGCCATAGTTCCTGGCAATCACATGGGATCCCGTGATGGTGTTCCTTCGGAACTCTGGCTACAGGTTTTCCCGCACTCTGATTTTTTTCCGTCCTTCTTTGGTACAATTCTGACACTCCTTTCCTTCAAAACCTCAGGATGAAAGAGAGCTTAAGAGGCAAAGAAGAAAACAGTCTAATAGGGAATCAGCACGTCGCTCCAGGCTGAGGAAGCAGGTTAGGAGCACACATACTATTGCACCAGTTTCATTAGAGGAAGTATACAATGTTTAATTGAGCATTATTTGTCATCATAACAAACTTTGCCCATGGGGCTACCCTTTGGTTATCCAAATTGGTCGTATGGTGGGCATTGTGGTGTATGAGAGAGACCCCAAATTCTTACCCATTGGATGATCCTATCTTTGGATTGGAGACTGGTTGAAGTGGACGAACTGTAAGTGTTCGCTTCCGCTTCATGCATGCTAGCATCTAACTCTGAAGATATGGTGGTATTAGGGAATCGCATATCTCATGATGGGTCCACCTGATCAACAGATTAGGTTACTGATAGGTGGTCAGTAAATAACATCAGTGTGTATTTGTCGGAAGGATCCTATTGATTGTCATCATCAGGTCCATTGGTGGGCATTGTGGTGGATGAGAGAGACCCCAAATTCTTACCCATTGGATGATCCTATCTTTGGATTGGAGACTGGTTGAAGTGGCTAAACTGTAAGTGTTCGCTTCTGCTTCATGCATGCTAGGATCAAACTCTGAAGATATGGTGGTATTAGGGAATCACACTTCTCATGATGGATCCACCAGTTCAACTGATTAGGTTACTGATAGGTGGTCAGTAAATAACGCCGGTGTGTATTTGTCGGAAGGAACCTATTGATTGTCAGCGTCAGGTCAATTGGTAATCATTCACTGTGCTCACAGTAATGAGTCAGGAGAGAAGTTGCTATTCTGCTGGATGTTTGACCATATTGCTTGGATTTCTTTGTAATTGGGTAATGCATATAAATCATGAGTCAATGGTCCTAGTTCGTTTTGAGCTAGACTTTGAACTGGTAGGACTGGGCTTGTTGAGTGAGGTCCATTCAGTACTTTATTTGGCCCAGCCCAGCCCTGGTTGATGGCCCCAGCAAATCAGATGGTTCTTGTAGTTTGGTCTCTAAACCATGGGTAGACATCTTGGCCTCTTCACCTGAAGAAGCAATCCATGGTTAAAGCGAAAGTTTTTAATGATGAATGGTACAATTATTGAATAGCCCAGGACAGCATTCAGTGAAAGGAGGTTTTCTAATGTCACATGTCAGTTCCTATAGCCTCTTCACACGTGGGCACATGTGCCAACCTGGCAAATGTAGGACATCTTATCTGTGAATCTGGTGGGCTTCATCATGTAGAAGCCCCGTCCCAGGAATCTGGCTGTTCAATCCATCAGGTAGCGATTCATGAAAAACGTGTTAAAAAGCAATCAGGTAGTTGAGATTTGGCATACACAAGTAATTGCTCTGGTTTCATTGTAGTTGTGCAAATCAGGCAGGCACTAATGGGTGCTGAACTGTTTTTCTTTGCTTGGATTTCTTCCATGTATATCCTTTTTCTCTTTCCACCTGTTGAATTACTGATGTTTTGGAGCCAGGCTGAGTGTGAAGAACTGGCCCAACGTGTGGATACTCTCAAAGAGGAGAACAATTCGCTCAGAGAAGAATTGGAGCATATGCGTGGAGAATGTGAGAAACTGGCGGCGGAAAATGCTTCTCTTACTGTATGTTCTTCCATCCTACTGCTTCAATTGATTTTCACATCAGTTTTCGTATTTTTATTTTTACTAAGGAGCAGTTTTACTATAATAATGCATGTGACCATAAAATAGTTACCATACACACGGAACATGTGAACAGTGAGCAAGACCGTTGATTTGGTGGGCCATGGTTTGATGAGCTGTTGTCAAATCCTATCCATCTGATCGGTGGCCCGGAAAATGGATGATTGGATTGTTAATACAATGTTGACAGAAAGATGGGCTGTGTTCTGCATTCTATGGGCTAAACTCTGCATTGGTTGGACATTCGGGATCATCCAAGCTCTGTATTTTTGGGATATTGTAGCAATTTCCTTCTCAGGAGTTCATGAAATCCCTTTTGGAGGTTGGAAGTACTTCGGAAAGGGACTCCATGAAAAAAGTACTTCCAACTTGGGACTTGTTCCACGGTTAGAGTGGCCCTTCCTTTTAATGTTTTGGATGGTGCGAAAAGTGCAATCTGACTTGAATAGGATTGTTTTCGTTCTTGTTTTCCGCCACAATCTCTATCAAAATTTGGGCCCATCCCATCCATCATATCAAAAGCAGAATTGCCTGAAAATGCCTTAGTGTATTGAATCCCGGTGTTCAGTTCATCCTTTTCTTATTCATCTTGAATGAACAGCTTCAGCCTTCTTTATGCTTGGGCATGGGATCTGTGCAGGAGAGGCTCAAGAAACACAAGGGAGAGGAATCAACGGCAAATGATGTCCATGGCCAACCTGACCGCAATTCCTAAACTGCAAGCGTAAATAGGCCCTGATGAAAAGAGATTTGCTGAAAGCAGGTAGTTTTAGCTCACCCCCCACAATAGGAAAAGCAGTTTTTAATTATCCATGAAACTGACTGCTTGTGCTGATGATGCTAATGTAGCCTCTCTCCTCCACACTCTTCTTTCTATGTCTAAAGAGTGTGCATGGGAAAAGAGAGAAGGCTCATTTAAGGCTTAGGTGTAATGGGGAAATACTAACAAAAGGCCCCAATAATGACATTGTACTATTAGAATGAAAAAAAATCTATTGATGAAGTTTTAGATAGAAAGATATGGCCCCTTTTTTAGTATCATACCTTTTCTTTTCCCTGGTAGCCCATGCCTTCATAGATACCAAGAAAAAAAGCAATCATGAGGAACTATGTTGTAAATGCCATAGTGTTACAATGCCTTGACTCAAAACTTGGATCATTCCACTTGACCTCATGAGATTGTGAGGCAAGCCAATGAGAAACTCGGCCATGAGGTGAGTCACTGAGAAACTTGGTCACAAGATGTACTTGAACTCAACTTGGTCAGGCACCTTGAGTGGGCTCAGCCGACTCAAGGTGACTCGGTATGCTCGGACGAGTCATCACTGGGTCAAGCTGACTTATAAACAGAAAGAAAAGAGTTTAACTAGTGCGTCCACATTGCCCACTTGCTTTTATAACTTTTAGAGCTATTTTTTATTATGCATATTTTTACTCAAATAATGTTTTTCGTACATGGTATATTCTTATTGAATTATTTAATGCCGAGTCGAGTCAACTAAAGACATGATGGTCGTCACCTTCATGCTTTGTGTTTGTTCATCTTCAATTTCCAAATCCTCCCTCACTTACCGCTATTAATGGGGTCTTCGTTGATTTTCCTTCCTTTAGCCTACTTGGATGTTTCAGTTTGCTAAGTTTGAAAAGTCCAAAGAGTGCAGAGTAGCCACGAAGCATTGGATACGATTTTGAGATGAGTTAAGTGTGGATGATAGTAAGGATAAAAAATCCTTAGGGGAAGTGACAACACTCTTTGCATACATCCTCTTTTGCTCGACCACAAAGAGAGATTAGATTCCTGTTCGAGGATTCGACAAAGCAAGAGATATCTTCCTTCTGAGAGATACAATCAGAGGAGGCCATTGGGGCTTTGGCTTCATTTGGTTCAACTCTAGGGAAGAAGTTAGGTTTGCGATTTAAAGCGTCAATGGTGTGGTATTGTGGGGAAGAACTGTCGAGGTTTCAAAAGTAGAGGATGACTGGGAATCTCGCAAGAAGCAGGAAGGTCTATGCCTATCCAGTCAGGGCCTAGATCCTAATAGGGATCCACAAGGAGAGAGTTTCTATAATAGAAGCGTCTTTGGCAGAAGGAGAAGGTTTCTATAGTAGAAGCTCTTTGGCAGAGGTGGGGAAGAGGAGCAAGGAAACCATTAGCCACAAGTACGTCTGTTTGTCTCAGACTACCCTGGGAGGAGGGTATAAAGTGATCCTCCTCAATTTCCAAATTATTAAGATCAGAAGGGTAAGGAGAAACATCACAGGGGGCATGACTTTGGTTGATCGTGAGCGGCAAAAGAGAGGAAGGAGCTCCTTACAGCCTTAGAGGTTGTGATAATTTGTGGGGGAAATAGATGATGACATGCTCTTGGAGTCAGAAGCATGGATATGTTCTCTATGCATTGGAAAAGTCCCAGGTTCTTGAAATGCACGAGTCGCATTTACTCTTCATGTTCAAATTGACGGAAGAGGTGGCGGGGTGGAAGAAAAGGCACCTCCCCGTAGCTATATTCCTACCCATCTTCCATGGCCAGAGGACAACTCCATTTCCTTTTCATGTTTAGTTTTTTTTTAAAAATTTTTGAGACATTCATGGAGATTAAAGAGTGTCTCGAGAAAGTATTAGAAGTCGTTCCCCTCTCCATTTCAGGAAGCAAGGTAGATACCAAAAGAATTAAGGTTTATTTCAACCAAGAATTAATGTTTATTTCAACCAGGAAGAGAAGATTAAGAAATCTCTATGTTTGATGTGTATGAAAGATGCGGAGTCGATCAACCACCTTTACATCCATTGCCCCTTCGTCTCCACTTTCTGGGATCACTTTCTAGCATTCTTTCATGTTTCTTGGGCTATGCCAAATTCAGTTTTTGATCTCTTATGGGCTTGGCACAGAAGTAGTATGGGAAAGTCTCTTAAAGCAATTTGGAGACTTGCTGCAATGGGAATCCTGTGGTTTTTATGGAAGGAGCAAAATAGTCGGTGCTTTCAGAACAAGGCTTCCTTTGTGGAAGGGTTCATTTGTAAAGTTAATGTGCAGTAGTGGAATGGGCTGCCTATGTGAAAGCAGCAAAGATCGTTGACCTTTCCTCCTTTTTTGTGTAGCCTTGGGCTATATTCTTTCCTCACTTTTTGGCGAATCTTTTAATAAAATTTCATGTTACCTCTTTAAAAAAAAGCTTAAGAAATCTCTCTGTCTTTGCTTCCTGGTTGAAGCAATTGTGGAGTGGTGTACGTTGATGGCTGGAATCACCCGAGGCCTTCATCATTGCAGAATTGATGGAGACAACCAACAACGAGAGTCAGAGGACCAAGGACATGGCAAGGTTAATAATAGTAATAATAATAATAATAAGAATAAGGAGTCAATTTATTTATTTATTTATTGACCGGGAAGGCCAATATTGGACAGGATTCACTTTAATATTCTCCCTGAAGAGATAGTCACAACTTGGAGGTAAGTCATAGGGGTTATATGAAATGGATAGTAATAAAGATCTGGGAGCTGATGGATCCTTGATTGTTTTTTTTTTTTTTTCCTGGAATTTCATAGAGCAAGACTTGATGGCCGTATTTGAGGAATTCCATGAGAGAGGCAAAACTAAACAAAAGCTTAAATGCAACTCCTATTTGACTCATTCCGAAGAGTAACATGAGTTAGAGTCGCAGGACTTCAGACCAATTAGCTTGGTTGGGAGTGTGTACAAAATCTTGGCTAAGGTTCTCACCAGTAGAATTAGAAAGGTCTTGCCCCGTCTCATATCCCATTTTCAAGGTGCTTTTGCTGAAAAGCACCAGATTTTAGATGGCATATTAATCGCAAACGAATGTGTGCATTCCCAGTAGGTGGCAAAAGATCGTGGAATTGTTTGCAAAGTTGTCATGGAAAGGTGTACGATAGAGTTGATTGGGGATTCCTTAGCTACATGTTATGTAAAATGGATTCAACTAAAGATTGGAGGGATGGACTATGGAATGCCTTTTTGTAGCCCAGTTCTATATTTTGATCAATGGGTCCCCATGTTTCAAGAGTTCTGGAGGTATTAGGCAAGAGGACCCTCTTTTCCCCTTGTTCCTATCAATTTGTGCAAAGCCCTACTGGTCTTTACACTAGAGGGGAAAGCTGTCATCTGAAAAAATGTGTTTGGGTGGCCAATCTATCTCACCTCCCGTTTGCCGACATCACTATGGTGTTTCGTAAAGCATTTTCTAGAGAAGTTGCCAATGTTATTCTCAGGTGCTTTGAGATGGTTTTGGGGCTTGAAGTAAACCTTTGTAAAAGTTCGATGGCCGGGATCGAAGTCGGCGCAGACTGACCGAAGCACCTTGTGGGTCAGGTGGGATGCAAAATCCGAGGATTTTCAACTCTCCCTCGACTTGGGATCCAGTTATCTAGAGAACTGAAAAGAAGATAGCATATTGGAAGCGTTATCACTCATCCTTTGGAAGGAAGATAACCCTTCGAATCCCCCAATATTTCCCTTCATTGTTCAAAATCCCAATTAGGGCGCTAGCTAGAATTGGAAAAAAAATTTCAAAGGCAGATTCTATGGGGAGGCTCTTCGGATAGGAAGAGGTTCCACTTGGGGACTGTGGAGTACCAAGTGTGGGGTCAGGTTTGGGCAAAAATGAGAGAGAAAAAAGGCCGCCTCTGTAAATGGTTGTGGTAGTTTGGAAAGAAAAGAGATGCTGATGCAGGACAACTAACCACTTGCTTTAAAAGCTCGAACTAATAGAGCATGGTGAATCAATTCCTTTATCTCATAGTGTGAAAATGCCATTACATTAATCAACCCCATTGAACAGTCTTGAACACGAGACCTCCCGCCCTGATACCACTTTGATGCATGACAACTAACTACTTGTTCTAAAAGCTCAAACTGATAGAGCATGACAAATCAATCCCTTTATCTGATAGCCCATGCCCCACATCCCATGGGTTAGATCCTTGGATAAAACCTCCTTGTGGGCCCCACATCACATGAGTTCCACCTCACACAAGCCACCTACCTCATACAGGCTGCCCACCCCAAGTGTGCCCCTGCATCATGCTTCGTGGCACAAAGTAGTGGCGGAGAAACATGGTACGTCTAACAGAGTTTGGGACCACGGAATCACCCGTATAGCTCCGGTGTCTAGAATGTGGAAGGGATATAGTTAATATGTGTGGCCAATCAAAACGGTGGTGGAAAACTCTTATGAGGGCTTCATGTTCTCAGTTACTAGTAGTGAGTCTTTCTTGTTTTAGGAAGATGAATGGCTTGGGAGTTGCCCATTAGTGGTCAGGTTCCTTCTCTGAATAGGTTGGTTGGTGAAGGACAAGTTTCTGTGAAAAATCGCTCAAATATCTTGGAATATTGTACTTGGAAGAAACCTGAAGGAATGCAGGATTTCCAAACCCTCCTTAGCATGCTCAATGAGGTCTGTTTGTCTCTGATGGTGGCTGACGAGAGCATGTGGAAAAGGATGATTCAAGCAAAATCTCAGCTAAATATTTCTTCTGGTGTCCATCTCTGGAAGAGAGTCCAGTTTGCTGAACCTCGTTGGAGTATCCCCAGTTCCCCCTAGGGCGTCAAGGCCTTTTTCGTGGCTTGTGATCAAACAGGAGTGTTGACGGTGGAAAAGCCACATCTTCCAAGAATGGTGGTACCTAATAGGTGTGCATTATGCAAAGTTGATGAAGAAAATGGGCCACATCTGTTCCTCCACTGCCTGATAGAATAGGCTGTTTGCAGGTTCTTCCTTGCTGAATTCAAGATGTCTTGGTCCAGAAATGCTTTCTTAAAAGATGATTTTTTCCATCGGAGTGCTTGTCCAGGCAAGAGGCAAAGGAAGATCCATTTGAATCTTGTACCTTTTGCTTTATGTTGGGAGATTTGGAAGGGGAGGAACACTGGGATTTTCATGGAAGCTCAGATATCTGCAGCTGCTTTAATTGAGAGAAGTTAAAGGTTGATTATTGATTGGGGAGTGTTGTCTCTGAAATTTGGTGGGAAGTCAGCTTGTGGGATGGGAATTGAATGGTCCATCCAACCTATAGGGTAGCGTCTTGATCCATTCCCCTGATTAGAACAGTTCATTTGATCTAGGGAGATCATCTCAAAAGAAAAGAAACTTGTTCTAGTCTTCGAGTTGACCTGAGTTAGCTGGACTTTGAGTTGAGTTTTTGGGTGCGTATCTGTACCGAGTATGTGAACACCCATCATACATGTGGTGGCGTAATGTATTCAATCCAGACGAAGGTGTGACCCCAATTGTAAGATGGTGATGATCCCAACTTTGTAACCGTTAAGCATCCCCTCATGCCGAAATTTTATTGAACATACTTCGCTTCTTTGTTTTCTGTATTTATTTATTTATTTAATTTTTAATTTTAAGCTGGGATCAATCTTGAGACCTCATGTTTGTGATGTTGAGGGGCATCTGCTTGAAGGCTACTGAGTTAGTGGGCTTGGCCCATCATTCTTGTCACCTATTTGATGGCTAGTGCCTACTGATTGGACAGGATTGTCTAATTACCTGTGGTTAGGACTGGCAACAGGTCAGGTTCAGGTCTTGCTGGATCTGGGCCCTTTCAAATCTGGGTCTATTTCTTGAAGACTTGGACCTGGATCCGATTGGGTTCAGGTACCTGTCAGTTCTTTAGATTTAGGTTTCAAGTTGAGTTTGAGATCTATAAAGGGCATTTATATGGTTGGGTAATGGATGGTTCACTTTAACACACGTTTGTGTCACTCTAACACGCGCATGTTTCTTCTGCTAAAATAATCAATATATATGATAAATGTATAATTTTACTGTTAAAACTAACTGGACCGACTAGATCTGATTTAACTGGGTCTCAATTGTGAGAGCCGAATCCAACCTGCTTTCTTAACCAGATCTGTTAAAATCCGGTTGGGTCCCATTGACAATCCTACTTATGATGGGGTCGATGGTTTGGGCCCATTTCAACAGGCTTATGTATACCTCATGTATGGTAGCCGGTAGGCGGGGCATATGCATAAATTTTGAACTCTGGTGGAGCATTTGGTTAGAATAACTCAAATGCAATGCAAGTCTCACCTTTGCTGGTCAGGAACACCATCCACATGTTTCTTGTGTATACATGCATGCATTCATACATACGCCCACATGCATGCATGCATGAACATGCAAAGGTGCATGTGTGTGTCCCCACCCGTCCTGACACCACACACACACATAATTAATCTGTACAATAATCCAGTAAGATGATATCTAACCGACCCGAAAACACAAAATATGGTCCCTTCTTTCTGAGCATTAACCGATAAATAGTCATTCTTTTATTCGTCAGGTCTCATATGTATATAATTTCTCTATTGGTTTTGCTAATGTCCCCACCTTCACGACCTTAGCAACATCCCCAAACATTTTAAATGGCACATGAAGCGACCTATCAGCAATCTGAACCATTCATTCGTTCATATTACTAGGAGCAAGCCACGGTGCAAGAATCACGCTGATCGGATGATCCTAACCCTTCAAACGGGGCCAATTTGTTACAACCTGCCGTTGTTAATGAGCCATAAATCACATGGTTAGAATCATCAAATCAACATGATGTACGTCTTTTATTTCTCCAGTCAATCTTGGCTGTCTATTTTCATGCTATTGATTGGAAGCTTAGGATCGTCGGATTGGCTTGATTTTTACACCATGGCTTGCTCCTGGTTGTATGAATGAACTAACAGTTCAGATTGACAACAGGTAACCCTATGTGCCATTCAAGCAGTTTGGGGACGTTAGCAAAAACCCTTGATTAATTATATGATATTAGAAAGAAGATGAAGAAGAAGAAATGGCAAAAGAATTTGTATATGGCTATATAGCTAAAGCTAGTGGAAAAACAAAAGCGATCTATTGCAGCTTGGTAGTGTGATTATTTTGAGTACAAAATGCCAACAGGTTCAAATCTTAAATGGAGATAAAGAGTTTCAAATGGGGGGTGGGATGATTTGGGTTTCGGTTCATGTCTGACTCTTTTCTTAGTATCCAAATTGAATGATGAATTCTCTTTCACTCGGTAATGAATTGCTTCATTTCGAGTTGAAGCAAGTTTTAATAGAGCCGCCATTCATACTTGGGGCCTGTTTGGTAAGGATGACTTCATCTTGTTGTAGTTAATCGTAATTATTTATCAGACGTATATATCTTTGGTGAGTATTAAAAATAATCTTGATGACTGGCAACCTGCAACTATGATTAACTAGAAAAGGAGTGTCTGCCAAACAGGCCCTTTGAATTTAGCATGGGTTTTGAAGTGAACAGAGTTCTACATGTATTCAAGATGGGTATCAGTAATATTAATTTTCAGGTGTTATATATAAATGTTCCTGCCCAAAAGATTGTACGGATACTGTTCATGTTTTCCGTTTGAATTGACTTGTTGTTTTGTGATCCAGACCATAGATATTTGGATCCGACGAGGATGAATGGTTTATATGTGCCAAAATTCTCAACCTTTCAATGGGGGGGGGGGGGGGGGGCTAATACACCAATGGTTCCAGCATGGTTTCAAGACTCTGATGCGTCTCTACCGAGTCAACCTCAGCTTGGTAGGACCCAACCCAGTTCGATACAATTGAGTTAGCCCTAGGTGGGGCTAGTCCTATGTTGACTCCGGATTGAATTAGGCAATCTAAGTTGCTGAGTCTTTTAACCACTGGGTTCGTGGTAGGATCGTCCAAACTAGGATATCTTTGGTGCATGGGCCATCCACGGTGAGTCCCCTTCTTTTAACGGTTTGGATCATTGAACCATGGCTCCACTTGCAGAAGTAGGAATCCATAGAATTAGTAAAAATAAAAGTTATCTTAAATAAATGTAGTCAATGGTGGGCCAAGCTACCTAACGAACGCTCTTAAAGTAAACTTGGTTGGATGAGGTGGACAGACTTTGGTCTGGTTCAACAACTTCACGCCTTAGGGGTAGAGGTGTGTAAATGATCGTGCGTTTCAATGCCTTACACGTGGCATGTGGATTTTCTCTTGTTCAATATAGGCTGCTGTGAACCGATTTTCATTTTCTGCCATCCATCTAAAGGCCACTGATTGGATCGATAGGATCTTTCGATTGGTCAAATTTTCATATCTGGACCGTCCATAAACGAGGACAATAGGAGGGGTTGGATCATGTGCCAAATGCTACAAAGCATGTTTATGGCCCTTACTGTGGATTTAAATAATATTAGTAATAACCTCAGGGATATTCCAACCATTGGATCATTTTTAACTCTTCCTTTGATTGGACCGTCTCTTTATGCTTTGTTTTGTGGAGCAATGGTCAAAAGCTCAGGATATTCACATCTTAAACATTTTCAAGGCAGCAACCATCAGCTGTGTATTGCTCAGATCAACGGTTTGAATCACAGAGCTTTAGTCCAGATCCAACGGATATAAATCCCATCATAATTAATTAAGGCACAAGCCTCATTCCAGATCCCCCATCTCCTGCCTTGCCAATCGTGGCGCATTTGGGTGGGTCCCACATTTGGATATTCCTTGGCCCAAAAATATAACTGGTCCATTTATCATTTTGGCCGTACGTACAGGGGAAAATGGACGGTTAGAAAATTGATTAACAAGCAATGCCAACATTCAGGTGCTTCTAGGATAAGACAGGCAGTAAAATGATCCTCTGATGAACGCTCCAGATCAGAGATAGGTTTTGGAGTCGGCAGCAGTAGAGGCGAGAATGAAGAGTAGATAAACCAAAGCCAAAGCCAAAGCCAAAGCCCGCCCAAAGGGGCTAGGCCCGGTTCACCTCGGTCCATTGAGAGCCCCAGTAAACTTGTCTCTCCAGTACAAGATCTGGACCAATAATCAGGTGGGCCACCGCAAACATGAACCTGATCTATTAAGATGGGTCACACTGAGATGCCTAAAATGGATGGTTAGAAAATCTTCAACGACCTCTCTTTGACATACAAGTGCGACCCTCCCGACGACTGGATTGACATATGTAGATCCTTATATGTACCGTCTCAAAGCTTAGTTTCTTAAGACCTACCATATCTCATTTTCATGATTAATCATCCAAAAATAAATCTAAAGCATTGATTTTTGCAAAATAATGTACACGGTGATTTCAAAATCAATTCTTTAATTACAACGATTTACAAGAACAATTTTAACTAGTGATGCCAATCTATCTATTATTTTGATTTCTAATATAATGATAATCCCATAAATAGAATTCTTTTTTTTTTTTTTTTTTGTTGAATCTTAGTCCTCATAGAAATGTGAACGACTACTCAACATGCATTGATCCACTTAAAAGGCCTACATGTTTTTGAATCATAGTAACCGAATAAATCCAAACCAGGATCCCACTTTTTCTCAAATATAAGGATAAACATAACAAGCATAGTAAGCATAAGCTAATATCAGACAATAAAATTTATCTTGTTTTAATACTTCTGGTCAACATATGCACATACATACACCTAGTCATGTGGGCACAACGTCCCATATTATAGATTCACTGTCATAATATGTATAGTGGCTCATGAATTAAGTCATTCTGACTGAGACAATATTTCATAGTTATAAAGAATCAAACAAGTTAAGCCTGACAATGTATTTCGTATTAAAAATGCATGGATTTGATGAAGTCTCTCAGCTAAATTCATTTCAAGCATATTCATTCCATACGCACAACATAATAACAGACGCAAGAAAGTATTAATAACGAAAAAAATATATAATTTATCAAACTGATAGATGGAGCACAAGTTTCAACAAGATTCTCCACAAATTTCGCTATGGAATGTTTGTCACAATCCAGTTTTACATGCTATATGTAATATGTAGGTGACAATTTTACCCCTAAAATGAATTTTACAAGAATGAGAAATCTTTAATATTTTAAAAGGACATGGGAACAAATTTAAAAGGAAAAATAAAGCCATTTTGGTAAATTAGAACTAGGGTTGGCCACCAACTGACGGTTGGGATTTCACCAACACAATACCCTCAGGGGCTATATTTTTATCCACAAAAAGGACCTTATGCTGACACTCTCATCCTTCCTCATTCCATGTGCGTGGCACGTGCCATTCTCTCAGCATACCTAATAATCACATTTCAATGTAAAATAATCACTTACACATACACTTGCATTTGTTTAAGAACTTCTCATGAGAACATTAGTGCCACTAATTCCAACATCTCCCACTAATTCTAGAATAGGTTTGTCACATCCCTAGGCCGCACATCATTCATGTGGCCCACCAGTTCCTTGTTCCTTGTGTTTATCAAATTAGAAATGCTTTGATACTCTGGCAGAGTGCGATGGTTAATATACATGTACCACTCAGATCAAACTTTCCAACTTTGAGGGCCAAAAATAAACAGTGCCACTAATCTAGGGCGTTCACGGCAGTGGGCCCACAGTGAATGTACAACACGTGTATGAAGAGTAGACGGTTAGAAACGTCATAATCAACTGTTTCCCTTCAATGTGAGAGTGTTGATCACCAGATGAGTGGGCCATGTTGTCACACGTGGCACATGGGACTCAATTCTTCACTTTGACAATATTGAATCGTATGATCTTAGCCATCCATTTGCAAGCAACAGATGGGAGGTCGAAAATGGTCCAATTGGCCGTATTTCCCGGTGTGATCTATAAACAGCGGGGCCCACCAAAAGAATAGTCAAAATGGCCGTGCTGTTTTTTTGCCACATGTCAGCCATTGGTGGGCCATCCTTATTTTATTTATTTTTAAATTTTAATGTAATGAAGATTCCAAGAAACTGCTTTGAATTTATTAATTTGATTTTAATATTAACAAAAATGCTTTTGGTAAGTGCTAACTATAATAAGAAGGTTAAACGCTCAAAGCAATCCATGCTCTTGTAAACAAAGATAATGGCACACTAATATGGTGATTCGCGGGAGAAGGGATTAAAGTGGTAAGTAGGTACATACACGTGCCAACATGCAAAAAGTATGCGAGATCGGGTCCATCCATTTTTTAGATGGGTGCTATAATGAACATTTCCACGTCAAAAGTCATCTGAGCCACTGGTTAGATGGGCCACAATTGCACGATAATAATGGACAGTTAGAAAATCATGACGAACGGTCTAGATTCAACATTTATGGGTGGCTAATCAGATGAATGGACCGTCTTGATTTTGGGTCAGGGACCAGTTTATGGTGGCGAGGATCCTGCACGCTTGTGCCGACATGTGTGTGTCTGATCTCATAAATGGGGCTTCTTGATTTTTTGATCAGGGGGTTTTCAAGGTAGTTCTTATCTGATAAACGGCTGAGATCTCTCACACGTGTGATAAAATGGTACGTGTGATGTGAATGGGCACTGCAGACTGTCCAGACGCAAGTCACCTGAGCATGTTTCCGTGGATAAAAAACCTGAAGTGGAGAATTCAAGAAATGAGCTTTTTGTGGGTGGTAACGCATCAATCAATGAAGTGGGCCTTAGGTGGGGACCACTCTACCTATCATAGGACTACATCTAGCCACGTGGATCGATTCTTTTGTCCAGGCCATTCCGGTCGCTGGTGGGAAGCAACTGGGTAAAGCCGGTTCTCGAGTGGGGAGGAGCTGAACGGATTGGACACGTGTCCGGAAGCGGCGCTCTGTCACGTGCTTTGGGCCGTGCTTAACAGAGGCTATAAAAAAGACAGTTATTTGATACTCTGACTGCATATGAAGCTTGATACGCATGCACTTGAAAATATTATACTTGGAATATATTAACTCAAATTAAACCGATTAAATTGTAGGCCCCATTTTTTTGAAGGTACTTTCCAAAAATTAAATTATTTAAACAACCGTAGTCTCTGATTCGTCGACACTTGTTTGTTGAAATAAGACCATTGGATTTATTTTCATTTCTAGCCGTTCAATACATGTCTCATAATCTGATAATCAGATAATCAAATAATCGTCAGATATCGTTGATGATGCATCTAAACTGATAAGAATAATTTGGACGGTTTGATTTGAATTACATGTAATATACGTTACATGCTTACTATTTTAAGTAATTTTCATTTCTACCGCTGCCATGGTATCGTAGGTTTTTTATGGAAAGGAGCTGTAGCAGGTACGAAAGGCGAGTTACTTGGTACTCCGACAGTGAATGGCGCTTGATACGCAGACACTCGGGAATTGTACGCCTAGGATCCATTAACTCAGCTAAACGGACTTGTGAAACTCACTGCCTCTAAATCACATACCCCATATCATATCATGTTTTGAAAAACATACGATGCTCTGATTAGTCGACACTTGTTTGTTGCACTAGGATCATGGATGTTTTTATTTTCAACCGTTGGATAAATGTAAGCCATTCCCATACTCAGGTAGCTGAATAATTGATGGGATTTTCTTTCTTAGTTCAGGGGAGAGACAATGCAACGGATTGAAAAATTGAAGTAATTCACTGCGTTGCTTGACCGGTCGTAGGTGGTCTACGACCGGTCGTTGGCTGGTGCTTGACCAGTCGTGAGTTGTACGACTCAAAGTTCAGTGAGTTAGGACGATATTTTTTCGGGGTCCTCGACCGGTTGTAGGTGGTCTACGGCCGATCGTAGGCTGGTGCTCAATCAGTCGTGAGTTGTACGACTCAAAGTCCAGTGAGTTAGGACGATATTTCTCCGGGGTCCTCGACTGGTCGTAGGTGGTCCACGATCGGTTGTAGGTGGCTTTCAACCGGTTGTGGGTGGCGCATGACCAGTCGTGGTTACGCAGATTCATTCCGTGATTTTGCGCGGATTTCGTGTCGCAAGTCCTTTCGCAACTGGGATGCAGAAGGGAGTTTCCTAAAACTATAAAAAGGAATCTCTAGGATTTTTCTAGGGTATGATGTGTATGAGAAAAATATAAGAAGTGTTTTCTAAAAGCTTTGCAAGGGTTTTCTAAAGTGTTTAGGGTGAGAGAGTGAAAGAAAAGAGAGAGAGGAAGTTTGTTGAAGGGAGCCGTCGTCTCATCGCTTCTACATCCTCGTGATCGGTGAGATCTTTCTATTTTTTTATTATCTTATTGTTTATCCACTCCTATGTGAGTGAAGAAGGTTGTAACGTTCTGTTTTATAGTGGATTGTTGATCTGAACGAGGTCCCGTGATTTTTACCTCTTTGAGAGTTTTCAACGTAAAAATCTCTCATGTGGTGTGTGATTGATACTTTGATTTATTTCATTATTTTGTTATTCCATAATTCTGGTTTGTTCTGGAGGGCTAGATCCTAAGGTTTTGTGCAAGGCCCCCAACAATAATTACTTTTTTTTTTTTTTTTTTTTGGTTCGTGATATATCTATCATTAGACCTATAAATTTTACAGTTTAATTTGAATTAATTCAAACTATGCATGCAATTTCTAAGTAATTTGAAAATGCCTGCGTATCAACCACCACACTTTGGTCAAGTATGAGAGCTTTTGTTTTTTTTTTTCGTATAAATATAGCAGTGTAAATAGGTAATAATTATTTCCATGTGTAATTATCTTATCATTTTTTAGAATTGAATTAACTTTTACTTTTCTTAACAGTAAAATTGAGGATGCTGCCAAATATTTGTGAAGCCTACCATGATGTATTTGGATTATCCACATAATCTATCCATTATGCCAATTGAATTTATGGTATAAGGCAAAAAATGAATTAGATTTAAAGTTCAAGTGGAGCACACTACAGAAAAGAAAATCGAGCACTTCAAAACTTTTTAATTATATTGTTTACTTTAGTGTGGGCCACTTCAAAGTTGGATTTGCCTCATTTCCTAGGTCATGCCTCAAAATGTAATGGTAAAACAAATGGATAACAAGAATATCTCGTATATATATTATTGTGGGGCCATAAATTTAAGTTAATCCTTTTTTACCGTTTTCTCAGCTAGATGTACTGAGTATTTCCAAACAGGGTGATATTGTAAAAAGTAGGTATTTACAGGTTATTCATAATGATTTTGAAAAATCAAACAGGCTAGTGATCCGAAATTGTAACAAGTAGGTAAAAGAGAAAACGGTTTTTGTGATGGAAAACCGGTTTGCTTTTATTTGCGAAGACCTGGGTGTTCCGAGGGTCGATCCGAAATTGTAGTCCTCACAACTTTGTGATGGCCTATGATTCAATAAATGCACTTAAAAGATGACCACAGCATGATGCATGTGAGCCATTGAGGAAAATTCGTTCAACGGTCCACATCCGCGATAGAAAGTAGTGGTAATAACCATCCATTCAGCGTAAGTTTCATGCCAAGTCTACCATCTGGTATGCCACCCAAAATGTGGACGGTTTTGATCATCCAACAGTTTCTGCATTGGGTGCAGAGGGGAGACACATGTTTGATATAACGCCCAAATGTGAATAGTCCTGATCATCTGGCCATCTCTGCATGTGAGGCCCAGTAAGGTGACACGTGTTTAGTATAACACCCAGATGCCAAATGCTCTGATCATCCAACCATCTCTGTATGTGAGGCCCAGTTAGGTGACACTGACACATGTTTAACATGGCTCCGAAAATCTTGTTGGTTCTGATCATCCAACCATTTCTGCATGAGGGGGTCCAAAAAGGTAACACGTGTGGAAAAAAGCTCTGCGAGCTATTATTTGGCGTGTAATCCTCTGAGTTTCTAAGCTTTTACCGGTTAATGGCTTGCCTTTTAAGGGTGTACATCGAGTCAAACCATGTCTAGCAACTTGGATTGGCTACTAGCTGACCTCACCTTGAACTCAGCTTGGATTGATCCTCGAGCTTGATTGGCCAACTCAGCTCAGTGCGGTCACCAACTCTAGTCAATTCAAGCCAAGTTCAAGCTAAGATTAAGCCAAGTTTTTCTACATTTTGACAAATATTTTGATTACACTTTCAACATTTTACTATATTTAAGGCATTAGTAATGGTTTTACAAATATTTTACCAAACACCTTTTAAATAATATAAAAATCAAGAAAAAAATGATAATGGTTTCATATACATACCTTCCTTGTCACCAATTATGCTTTATTGAGTCATTTCATCAAACACACTTGGTGAGTAACATCAATATCAAAGTAATTGAGTCTTTGAATTGGCTCGATTGAAGTTCAACTCAAGTTAGGTTTGATCCAAGTCGAGTTGAGCAAGGGCCAGTTCCAACTCGGATCAAACTCATTCACAAGCTAAAATAGAATCAGTTCAATTCAACTCGAATTCAGCTTCAAACCGTGTCAAATCAAGCCTTTTCGAGTCTGAGTTGAGTAAGCTAACTGAGCTAGCTAAGTTCGTATACACCTCTATGCATTTCGTGAGGTTGAAGTTTGTGAGAAAACATCCAAAGTATTGCAATAATATAAGTTGGCACATTAGCCGGTCAATCTAGATTATTTTCATCAACCCAAACCGTTTAAATGATGGGCCTCATATGCATTGAGATAAGAAAACAACGTCCAAATTAAAGTATTTCAACTATTTGATTATTCAAATATTAAAGAGACGGTCCATATTTAATGGAAACGGATCGAACTGTTATGGGTTTGAGATATTCCAATTTACGATATTTTGTTTTTATCTAGCCTTCATCCAAGGTATGACCCATCATTTAAACGGTTTGGATCACTGAAATATGGTCTCAGATCCAAACAATAAAGTCCAGATCGTATCCTACACTAATACGTCACGATGTATACAAAACATTTATTTGGGTGATTCAACAGTGCCCCTCATCCACATGCGAAGGGGCCGAAAACGTGGACGATATTCAGGCATTTGACATACGTGTAACAGATCTGAACGATTCATTAGATATCACATAGTACAATTATGGTGTGTACAAAAAAATAGTGTATTTCACTTATCCGTTGAGCCACATATTTCGTTGAAATCTTGGACATTTTCTTCTAACGGTGGATTTTTCTCCTAACTTTTTGAATTCTATAATAGGTGGACCAGAATGATTTTTGGTCTAAGGAATTATCCTAAGTTTTTGATACCTGATGAATGGTCTGGATCTCTAACACGTGTGTTTCTAGGCCAGAAATACGAGACTTGTTTCACGCCCTCACATGTTAGGCCCCTCACTGAATCATCGGGTACCGGTCGCTGGGAAGCCGTTGCGATCGTTTCACGTCCTTTTCCCAGTTTTAGTATTGGTACTATGTAATTAAAGAAAAAGCGTACTATTCTGGGCATGCCAACGTGGCAGGTGTATTCAAGATCCATGCTGTTCATTTTGTGGGACCCACTTCTTATGCCTACAGCCACGAGAATCATGCTTGTCGGATCATGGATGGGCCGCAAGTTCATGAAAATAAATGGATGGCTATAAATTTCTACTAGTGGTCCGTACCCCGGGCCCACATGATGAACCTGTTTTTTTCTGGGACCCAAAACATCTATGGTGGAACCCACCTGATAAACGGCCGTGATCTAGCTATGGTGGCATTGGCACACGTGGCTGTTGTGCGGCCATTCACCGCCGTACCAATATCAGATTGGTGAACATTTTTCATTTCAGCCGTTCATTAGATGTCCACCAATCGTTGAAATTGAAGCTCTACTCAGCATCATTTTTCGTCTAACAGATATCTAAAGTAGGGCCCATGATTTGTACGGTTTAATTTGAGTTAATTTTATTACAGGTATACAATTTATTAGTGCCTGTGTATTAACCCTCACAATCTGCCAGTGTATTTTTAATTTCAAGTGTACTCATCTAGCTGGCCACATACAAGCTAGGTACCACAGCTTGTCGTACCCTACAGGGCATTGGTGCCATGAAAACATTAGGATCCCCCATTAAGATCAGCTGGTACAAAATCAGGCCGTTCGGCTCATCACGTCGGCCCACACCGTTGAAATCAATGGAGAACCAACGGTCTAACTCAACACACAGGTGTGGCCCACCTAGTAAAGGGATGCGTATGATTTTAGCTGAAGGGTGATCTTTACGGTGGGGCCCAACGTTTTTGTGGTTCTGATGTCGTACAAAAGTGGCATGTGGGCGGGAAAGATGGTAAGGTACCTGATCCATCCTTGAAAAGGGTCTGATTGAAAATGGTATCTGTCCTGTCTACTTTTGGTATAAAATTGTATATGACTTTGTACTATTCAATTAGCAAAAGTAGGAAGAATGGGCGAAACGATCGAGCTGATGGGGCCGACTATGATGTATATGCCTTGCATCAATACCGTCCGTCCGTTTTGACAGCTCATTTTAGGGTACGGTGTGAAAATAAGGAAACGGATTGGCTACTCCCCCTGCCACCAGCCCCGTGGCTGCTGTTCGGTGCTCTGTGGGCCCTACCATGATGTATGTGTTTCATCCGTTCCATTCATCCATTTTTAAAGATAATTTTAATGCTTTATCCCAAAAATTAGAGGTATATAAATCTCAGGTGGTCCACACCACATGAAAACAATAGTGATTGGATATCCACCATTAAAATCCTCCTAAGGTCCACTGTACTGTTTATTTGACATCAAATATGTTGATTTGGTCATACAGGCCCAGATGAAGGGAAAAAACAAAAATCAGCTTGATCCAAAACTTTCATGGCCACCAAATTTTTTTTAATGGTCTACGCTCATTCAACAGTATTTCCTGTAATGTGGTCCACTTGAGATAGGGATATATCTTATTTTTGGTCTCATACTTTAAATTTTCTGTAAAAATAGATGGACAGCATGGATGAAACACATACATCATGGTGGGGCCCATAGAGCACCGACCACCAGCCATTGGCTGGTGTCAGGGGGAGTAGCCAATCCGTTCCCGAAAAACAAGTACATCTAAATCTCAGGTGGACCACACCACAGGACCACAGTAGTCAGTGGCGATTGATAATTAAAAACTTCTTGTGAGCCACGAAAGTTTTAGAACGAGCTGATATTTGTGTAGTTTATTCATCCCGGTATTTGTGACCTTATCAACAGATTGGATGGCAAATAAACAGATTGGATGGCCTTATCAAATTAAGGTTTGACCTCACTTAAAATTTTTTTTTTTTAAAAAAAAATAAAAATAAAAAAATCTCTTACATCTTTTTAAAATTTTAAGGGACAAAAATGTCCCCACTACAATCTAGTGTCAATATGATGGTTGGGTGCTTTACATATTAAGAGGCCTATTTTCAAAAGTATCGAGTGGGTCTCATTAAACCATGCTTGGGCTGACTTCACAGGAGATCGATTTGCTTATTTTATTTGGCCCGTCTTGAAACCACAAACATTATTTCAATTTAGATTGAAGCCATATGTGATTCACAAATGGTATTAATGTTGAGTGTTTAATGTTATATATTTCCTTTGTTATAATTCACCTATGATGTTTTCTCCTATTAAACTTGGCCATGTCCTAAAATTAAAACTCACTTCGATTGGACAATGTGGATTTCACTTATGACCACCCTCTAGGCCCCATTAGAGCTGCTCGAAAGTCCTTTTGTTGGGCCAAGCCGAAGGGAAGGACTCATTAACATTTTTTGAGTTTTTTTTTTTTTTTCCATATAAAAGGGCCACCACCTTTTCCAAAAGCTTCCACAGTTGAAATGTATTTTTGTCGGGTCACCACACTCTCTATTGTGGGCCCCACATCAATTATTCGGGAAGAAGACATCATTTTTTTGACATTCATGGTTATCTTTTTTCACTTTCGGCATATCCTAGATGTTACAAGTTCGGGCTTATCTAACCATCTAATATTAGTTATTGAACCCAAATAATTGAACACCATTGAATTCAATCTGCATTTGATGGACACCAATTAGGACTATAATGATGGTATAATAAACATAATTTTAGAGAGCTTCTTGGGAGCGTGAGGCTGAAATTCGAGAGCGTTATCCTCATCTCTTTGATGGTTGATCATGTATTGTATTTTGTATGCTGTCTCTGATTCTATATGATGATGTTATGCCTTTTCTTTCTCATGAGTTATGCCTAGTTGCGATAATTGTGTAAATTTCGAGGACGAAATTTTTATTAGGAGGGGAGAGCTGTAAGACCCATATCTTGGTCCGTACCGTTCCGTAGACTTCCACGGTCTTATCGGTCGAATCCCGATAACCTTCGACCCTTAGCCGATATTCACGCGCGACCCTGATTCATATGCTGTCAAACTGTATCGACTCAACCCAAGACCTTTATCATAGCGACCGCGCCGTCGTTGCGATTCCGATGCCGTGACTCGCGCGCTGAGGCGATACCCTGGTCAAGAGATGTGGGCCAACGTTCGGTGTGAGAAAAACGCCACGTGTTGCGAAACTCAAGAGAATCTCTACGAGATGTCACATCAATCCCATCAATCAATCAATCCCATTACATCACATGTCAAGTACACATCACTTTTTCACCCTTCCCAAGCAAGCCTCAAAAGTCAAGAATCTCTTACACCTCCCACGCCTTTCTTACACAAAAGGCCACCAAAGTAAAAAAGGTGTCTTACACACCCATCACCACCACATCAAACATCTATCATCCATCTCTCTCTCCCTTTACAAGTCTATCTCATTTTCAAACTCTCTCCCAAGCAAAAAAAATCCCACGTATGAGAGCTCTCCAAGCCTCTCCCTCTCTTCCAAAACTCCAAGTGTGACCCACCTCTTCATCCCAAGATCTCTCATCCTAACCATCCATTCATCATCTCACCCATTGAAATCAAAGCTAAGGTGCTAAGGAACCCATAGGAGTAAGAAGATCGGACGGTGGGTGCTAGTTAATACTAGTTTTTCATATTTTTGAGATGGGCCAAGTAAGGCCAACCGATTAATGGTTTGGATCTCACTTGGGACCCTAAGGTGTGGTCGATGACCCACTTTGATCATCATGATCATTCCATGATGGGGCCATTCTCCATGGACCCCATCATGATGTTTATTTCATGGCATTATGAAGGTCATCTAGACCGTCCATATTGGTGGGGAAAGGATCCCCACCGTTGATTTTCAATTTTTGGTGGTCCCATGTGTTAAGGGATTCGTGTGATGTATGATTTGTTTTACAAGGGAGGGCTCATAGTGGCGGAGCCCTCCATCACAATCGTGTCCCACTCTCTATCTCTCTCTCCTTCATTTTTCATATTTTTTTCCTATTATGATATGGTTGTGTGGCCCACTTGAATGGACCCCATCTTGAGGCATGTATTCTACTCTAACCATTTGCAGGTAGGGCCCACTTCGTATGTGTTGTACCCGTACCATCCTCCATGAGGTGGCCCACCTAATCAAGGCCCACCTCAATGCATTTCTATTCAAATTCCCAAACCGTCCAGCGTCTGGAACGCTGGACGTCCCTGTATAAAGGAAAACACAAATACAAGCTTGGTTCAAAGCTTTGGGGGTGGGCCCTTGTGTATGCCCTACCTTGATGTATGGGAACAATCTAAGCCGTCCATCCTATTCCTTGGATGATTTTAGGCATTGAGCCAAGGAATGAAGTCCATACGTTCATTAGGCGGGCCATACCTCTCAAAACAGTGACTCTCACCATTTATATAAATTTTAATTTTTCTACAAATCTAAAAGGGTTCAATAGCGGACTCATTGGGCTTGTCTTGAGCAAGGGAAGCTAGTGGATGGGGCGGATTTATGTGATGGGGGCCCCAGACGCGAAAAATCCCGGAAAATGGGTTTTTCCCAATTTTTTTTTTAAAAGACCAGAGGCCCTACCTCTCTGACGTGCTGCAGCAGCAGCACGCTGCCACGTGCAGCGAGCAGGCGGGCGGGCATCCGGTCCCACGACTGCTGCCGTGGGCCCCACCATGATGTATTTTTGAAATCCAACCTGTTCTTGAGGTGGGCCACTCCCCAGACGTGGGCCCCCTCCAAAGATCAGCTGCATCCAAAACTCAGGTGGCCCACACCACACGAAACAGTGTGATTGAGCATCTGCCCTTGAAACCTTTCTTCTGGGCCATGGGAGTTTTGGATCAAGATGAAATTTATGTTTTACCTTCACCCAGGTCCAAGTGACCTTATCAACGGTTTGAATGGCATCTAAACATTACAGTGGGCTCCACATGGGACCCACAGTGATGTAAGTGTTTTATATCCACCGTCCAGGCGGACGGTGGAAGCCCACCATGATTTCTGTGTTTCATCCGTCCAGCGGACGGTGGTGCTGGGGCCCACGGTGATGCATATGCACTGTCCAACCTCAGTGGACCCCGGCATGATGCATGTGATGCATCCAGACCGTCCATCCACTTGGAAATATCATTTTAAGGCATGAGCTGAAGAATGAGCCGATCAATGATCAAGTGGGCCACCTATGTATGGGTTAGGCCCATTTGATTTATATAAGGCCTATGAGTATAGGCCCATTTGACATATAAGGCCTATGATTTAGGCCCATTTGATTTATATAAGGCCTATGGGTTTAGGCCCACTTGATCTAGATAAGGCCTATAGGATTAGGCCCATTTGATATGTATGAAACCCATGGGATTAGGTCTATTTAATACACACAAGGCCCATGTGATTTGACCCACTATGTCACGCCCTAAACTCGGAAACCGGGCTCACAAAATTTCCGATCGCCGAATCCGGGGCCGACAGCCTCCGTATAACCCCATTCTTGGATCCTAGCTCCCATTAACCAGGTTCCGATCCTCGGATGCTACGAGGAGGATTTTTAACGTCAGTTTGATACGTAATAAGCATAACCAAAGGCATAACCCACAAACAACAACCAAGAACTCCATTACATTTCCACTATGATCAAAAACTTTACAAGTACAATGAGCATAAAGGGAAATGCAATGGTAAAGAACAAAAACTCCAAAAAGCTCTGCAACGTGCTCCTGCCTCAGCGCTGCTGCGAACCAACGTCAGCTGCACGCAACGGTCGTGCATAAGCTTACAGAAAGCTTAGAGGGTGGTGGAAGTGTGTGCTCAAGGTAGTAATAAGAACATGCAATGACAGAGTAATACGGAATATGCAGATGAAACCATAATACCATGAGCCGTACCAAGGCTTATGCGATGCAAGACATGAATGGTATCGGCCACCCCAAGGCCATGCGATGTGCAATGCAACTCAAGCATACAGATCCTCATCTATGTCCATACATCAATACAGCTCAAAATATGGGATATCACCGAGGTCTAGTGCACTCTAAACCAGATTGCCGCCACATTGCGCGCAATAAGGTAAGTGGAAGAGACCTCACTATCCGTCTGCCAATATCGGGCGCGACTCGTCTATAGCGGACCCATTCCTCGAGCTGGTCAAACTCAGCCTAGCATTGCCCCCTACTATCGGGAGGGTAAGGCCGCACCCCCTTCCAACCGACCACGACACAGTGGAGAGTGTAACCGTCTGGTAATCGACACCCAACGCTCATCTACCCACTCGGTTTAGATGTTGGAGCAACCTCTTGGTACCATAAGGGTTTAGGGACTTTCACCCAGTGATATCTATAGTACCCCATGTAGAACAAGATTTTTGATATCCAATCTTGCCAACCACGATGCGTTTGTGGAGGCTACGACCCTGATGTCGCTAGGGCATACAATAATCATGTCACACAAATGCAGAATGCATGAATCACGCTATCCAGTCGTGCAACTAATCCTGCGCATACCGTGCGCTCATGTAGGGTAACACTGCCTAACCGGGAGCCCATAAACAACCTGTCCGAAGGCAAATGCTATGATCAGACAATTCTCACGTCAAGCATACATATGATGCGTATGATCATGAGTCATGAAACTGTACTAAACATGATATAATAAAATGAACTATCTCACAATGCAGATGGACTTGGACGGCCTATACAAGATAAGTACGGCCCAGTAATGAGCCCTGAAGAGAGTCGTAATGTGGACATCCAACCAGCATTACACTCGCAATGTGGACATCAAACCAACATTGCCCTCAAGGCACAAATCTTCTTAAACATCGCTACATAATTGGTATTGGGATTACACATTGCAATGGACCTTAGGTTCATCCCATTGGGCTTTTCATATATATATCAAATGGGCCATATCCTATGGGCCTTTTATTCATCAGATGGGCGACATAAATGGGCCACACCAATGGGTCTTATGTGCATTGCAATGGGTCAAAACCCGTGGGCCTTGGATTGCATCAATTGGACCTAGTCATATGAGTCTAATATGTATCAAATGGGCCACACCAATTAGGCCCCACATGTAGATCAAGTGGGCCTCAACCCATAGAACTAACATGAGTCAAATGGGCCTAAACCCCTAGGCCTTAATCAAATAAAATGAGCCTAACTCATGGGTCTCAAATAAATTCAGTGGGCCTAATCCCATGGACCCTTTTATAATCAAATGGGTTTAGTCCCATGGGCCTTACAATATATCAAATCTCCTACTTCCATAGACTTTAAAATTTCAACAAAAGGGTCCAAGTACATGGGCCTTGAAATACATCAAATGGGCCTAGTCCCATGGACTTGCAACACATCAAATGGGCCTAAGTTCTTATGCCTTAAATGAATCAAATGGGCCCAGCCCATAAGCATTTTATAAATCAAATGGGCCTAGCCCATGCCCTTAAATAACAAGTGAGCCTAAGCCCATAGGCTTTACGTATCAAGTCGGCCCAAATTCTTAGGCCTTAAATGGATCAAATGGGCCCAGCCCATAAGCATTTTATAAATCAAATGGGCCTAGCCCATAGGCCTTAAATATCAAGTGAGCCTAAGCCCATAGGCTTTACATATCAAGTGGGCCCAAATTCTTAGGCCTTAAATGAATCAAATGGGCCCAGCCCATAAGCATTTCATAAATCAAATGGGCCTAGCACATATACCCATTACAAATCAATGGATGGACGGTATGGAAGCATCACATGCATCAAGGGTGGGTCCCACTGTCCAGTGGACAGTGCGGATATATCACATACATCACACAGGGCCCCACCGTCCGTGGACGGTGGAGGCAGCACGTACGTCAGATGGGTGCCACCGTCCGCTTGGATGGTGGGCTACTTCACATGCATTAATTGTGGGTCCCATGTGGGGCCCACCCCGTAATGTTCATTTGAAATCTAACCCATTCACGAGGTTACTTGGACCTGGATGAAGGGAAAACATAAATTTCAGCTTGATCCAATACTTCTGTGGGCCCCAAGATAATTTTCAATGGCAAACCTTCAATTCTACTGTTTCCTGTGGTGTGGGCCACCAGAGCCTTGGATGGGCCTGAATTTTGGCAGGGGCCCACTTTAAGAGGTGGCCCACCACATGAATAGATTGGATCTCAAATAAACATCACAGTGGGGCCCACGAGCAGGGCCGTGGGTGGTCAACGGCCGCCCGCCCGCCTGCCTGCACGCCTGCACGCAGCAGCGTGCAGCGCTGCCCCTCTGACGACCAACGTGCAGAGGCTCTGCCTCTTTCAAATTTCGGGAAAAACTCGTTTTCCTGGGGTTTTTCACGTGTGGGGCCCGCTAAAATGAAATCCGCCCCAGCCATTGCGTTCAGTGGCTCGACGCCGTCCAAATGAGTCTAGAGTTCGAATTTTTTTGATGAAAGGAAATGAAATAAATTAAGAAAATGATGTTTGAATGGTGAAGGTGCGATCTTTGACGCTATGGCCCACCAGGTGCTCCGTTCAATCTCATTTTCTGGCTCAACGCCTAAAATGAGATGGTGAAAGGGATGGACGGCTTGAATTAGAGCAATACATCAGGGTGGTGCCTATGCAAGTGGGCTACCCCAAAAGCCTTCTTTTTCTTTCTTCCTTTTTCTTATTTCCTCTGAAACGTCCAGCGTCCCAGACGCTGGACGGTTTTTACTAAATTTTTTTTTTTATAATGGTGGGCCCTGATGAAGTGGGCCACCACGGATATTCGACATGGGTACACATATAAGGTGGGCCCCACTTGAATAAAAATTTGAATAAAATAATTCTCAAGGTGGGATCCATTCAAGTGGGCCACACCATCCTATTGCAATAAAAATGAAATAAAATAAAATAAAAGAGAGAGAGAGAGACATGGAGAGTGGGACATGGCTTGTGATGGAGGGACCCCGACATTATGGACCTTCCCTTACATGAAATCATACATCAAGTGGGTCATTTTGCACATGTGATCATCAAAACTGAAGATCAACAGTGGGGATCCTTTCTCCACCAATATGGATGGTTTAGATGACCTTTCTAAAGAAAATAAACATCATGATGGGGGTCCATGGAGAATGGCCCCATCATGGAATGATCATGATGATCCAAGTAGGCCATCGGCCTTATCTTAGGGTCCCAAGTGAGATCCACACCATTGGTCGGTGGGCCTCACTTGGTCCACCATAAAAATAAAAAAAACTACTCTATAAAGGCACCCACCGTTCGATCTTCTCGCTCCTAGGGGTTCCTTGGCACCTTAGCTTCAACTTCAATGGTTAAGATGAAGAATGGAGGGTTGAGATGGGAGATTTTGGGGTAGGAAGGTGGGCCACTTGGAGCTTAGAGAGACTTGGAAAATTCCATACGTATGGAGTTTTTGAAAATCTTTTGTTGCTTGGAATTTTTGAAATGAGAAAGAGAGAAAGAGAGAGAGTGATGTAAAGGGAGAGAGAGAGAGAGATGGATGGATGGGTGAGTGATGATTGTGTAAGAAAAGCTTAACTTTTGAGGCTTTTGTCTAAGAGAGGTATGGGAGATGAAGACTTTTGTGACTTTTTGTGTAAGAGAGGTATGGTTTGGAGAGACTTTTGTAGTTGCTTGGGAAAATGGAATAAAGTGATGTGTACTTGACATGTGATGGATTGATGGGTGATTGATTGATGGGATTGATGTGATTGATGTGACACATCGTAGAGATTCTCTTGAGTTTCGCAACGCGCCGCATTTTTTCACATCGAACGTTGGCCCATATCTCTTGACCAGGGTATCGTCTCGGCGCGCGAGTCGCGGTATCGGAACCGCAACGACGGCGCGGTCGCTATGGTATTGGTCTCGGGTTGAGTCGACTCGGGTTGTCAGTACATGAATCAGGGTCGCACGTCGATATTGTTTAAGGGTCGAAGGTTGCCGAAATTCAACCGGTAAGACCGCGGAAGTGTACGAAAAGGTACGAACCAAGATACGGGTCTTATACATTATGATGTATTCTGAGGCCCATAGGTTATGACCCATTGCAATGCACATAAGGCCCATTGGTTCGGCCCATTGATGTGGCCCGCTTGACGAATGGAAGGCCTATCTGATATGGCCCATTTTATGTATTTAAGGCCCAATGGGATATACCTGAGACCCATTACAATGTGTGATCCCAACCTAGTTCATGATATTCACTATGGATAACGCCTTGGGAGTAATGTTGGTTTAACGTCCACATTACAAGTTTAATGTTGGTTAAATGTCCGCATTACAACTCTCCCTAGGGCCCATTAATAGGCCCATACTTGTTGTGTATAGGCCTTCTAGGCCCATCTGCTTTGAAAGAATAGTGCATTATTTTATAACATGTTTACTATAGCTCCATGACTCATGATCATACGCATCATATGTATGGTTGATATGAGAAGTGACTGATCATAGCATATGCCTTCGGGCAGGTTGTTTATGGGCTCCCGATTAGGCGGTGTTGCCCTACATGAGCGCACATTACATGTAAGGATGTGCTATATGATCGGATAGTGTGATTCATGCATCTCGCATTGTGTGATATGGTTACTGTACGCCCTAATGACATCGGGGCCGTAGCCTCCACAGACAGATCATGGTTGGCAAGATTGGATACCGAAAATCTTGTTCTGCATGGGGTGCTATAGATATCCTTGAGTGAAAGTCTCTAAATCCTTATGGTACCAAGAGGTTGCTCCAACGTCTAGACCGAGTGGGTAGATGAGCGTTGAGTGCCGATTACCAGATGGCTGTGCTCTCCACTATGTCGTGGTCGGTTGAAAGGGGGTGCGACCTTACTCGCCCGAGTGTAGGGGGCAAAGCTAGGCTGAGTTTGACCAGTTCGAAGAGTGGATCCGCTATCGACGAGTCGAGCCCGATATTGGCAAACGGATAGTGAGGTCTCTTCCACTTACCTTATTGCGCGGATGTGACGGCGATCTGGTTTAGAGTGTACTACACCCCGGTGATATCCCAGAGTTGAGCTGTATTGACATGTGGACTTAGATGAAGATTGTATGCTTGACTTGCATCTTGTATCGCATAGCCTTGGTATGACTCATGATATTGTGGATCCATCTACATATTCCGCATTACTCTGATATTGCATGATCATATTACTACCTTACGCACACACTTTCACCACCCTCTAAGCTTTCTATAAGCTTATGCATGACCGTTGCGTGCAGGTGATGTTGGGACACAACAGCGCTGAGGCTGGAGCACTTCCAGATCATTTTTGGAGTTTTTGTTCCTTACCGTTGTATTTCCCTTTATGCTCATTGTACTTGTAAAGTTTTTTATCATAGTAGAAAGGTAATGGAGTTCTTGGTTGTTGTTTGTGGGTTATGTATGGACACCTATCTACTGAATGCCCAAACAGAAAAACCAAGGGCAAGGCAATGGCTGCTACATGGGATGATACAGAAGAGTCAAACTTAGAAACCAGTGACTCAGATAGTAATGAAGCTTGAAAATCCTTAAAAATTCTTATGGCTTCTGTATCTCCAATCATACCCATGGAATCTGAAAGAAATGAAGAACAACAAGCCATTGAATCATTTTCATCTTATAATGAGGAAATTGAAGAAGAAGAAGATAAAGAGCAAAATGAATTACAAGACGCTTACAATCAACTTTACATCCATAGCCTTAATATTGTCAAGAGACTTGGAATAGTTGAGAACAAAAAGGAATTGCTGCAAATAGATATGGATAAAACTTTAAATATTAATACTCATCTAATTACTGATTTGCAACAATGTCACTCAGATAATGATAGACTTAAAAGAACTAACATTTCCTTGAAATCTGAGTCAGAAAAATTAAAGAAACAAGTCAAAGATCTAAATGAGGAAAACTTAAATCTTCAGAATAAAAATTATACACTTCAGAATGATCTAGAAGAATCTAGTAAAATTGTCAAAATAAACTGTATATTTTCCCAGAGTGGTGAGAAAATAGAAAAACTGTTAGGTATGGGAAAATATGGAGAGGACAAAAAGGGATTAAATTATGAAAAGGCTAGAACAAAAACAAAATATGATGCACAACCATTTGAAAAATCTGTTGCATCCAGTAGTAACACCAAACCTATCCTAGCTCATTACAAAAATAAGGAGTTAGTTTATGAGCTAAACAAAAGAAGTATACAATCATCACCACTTGAGATAGATGACAGGATGAAGGAGCAGTTAAGTCATGTGGACAAATCAGATAAGAAGAACAAATCTACCACAAGTAAAACTCCTGTCACAAAGTGGGTGATTAAGGAAAAGACAAATTACCTTGTTACTCATTCAGATCATTTATCAGGCAATGTAGCTAAATAATACCTGGACAGTGGTTGCTCAAGACATGTCACGGGTGACAAGTCTCTCCTTTCAAACTATAAGGATCTTCATAAAGGGATAGTCACCTACGGAGATGGAACCACTGCTGAAATAATTGGACAGGGAAGCATAGGAGGAATCAATTTGCTTACAAATGAGAATGCTTTCTGTATAAAAGGTTTATCACATAATCTCCTAAGCATATCTCAAATCTGTGATAATGGGAATGTGGTAAAATTCAACAAAGAAGAATGCGATATCCTAGATCAATCAGGAAAATTAGTAATTAAGTGTCGTCGCACAAACAACCACTGCTACATTATTAAAAGTGAAAAAAGGAATGATAGAGAGGAGCATTAAGAGTGAAGGAACATATCCAGATTATGCATCAAAACATTTGTCAAAATGATGCAGTTTGCTAAGCTCCAAATTAAATACATGAGGTTCCAGACCTCCTTTTGTATGCAAACCTTCAAATATTTTTTTGGTATATATATATATATATATATATATAATATTATTTTGCTAAGAATATCATTGTTTCTTAGAAATTCTAGGAGTATGCTTGAAAAATCATCTAAATTTTGAAACCAGAAAATCCTTCACCCTGAATATGACTGTCCGATTACATCGAACAAGTATCGATACAATCGACGATCTTTCAGAATTTGAAAAGTCGTATGATCGTTGATGACATCTGAGACAGAATTGATGGAATCGATCGGTAACTTTTTGATGATATCGAAACAGTGATCGATATGATCGTCAGATGGCGCCCAAAATAAAAGGCTGATTAAAAATTTTTCATTTTACAAAAGCTAGTCCCATCTCTCTGCCCTAATCAGTTTCTTAGGTTGATCTGTTTCGAGTCCTGATGAAATCTTAACATCCAAATGAAATAAGGAAGATGATTAAAGGAAAAGGTAAGGCTCTCTCATCTGCAAAATCTTCTAAGAGTAGGAAAGAGAAATATTCTAGTCCACCTCAAAACCAATCAGATTGGGAACAAGTCACGATAGTCGATCGTACTATTCTCATTAGTACTGTCAAACCCTAAGGGGTAGATCTCATGATGGAGACTATAGGATGGAAGAATATGTTTAATATGGGTGGCCCATATCAGTTTGAAATGATCCAGCAGTTCTTCAACTGTTGTCGTGTTGTCCAAGATTGCCCACCTTGCATATGTCTGAAATTCATGCAACACACCAAGCACATTACTCCATCAGTCCCTGGTCATGTTCTAAACATTAAAGTGACACAAATCCCCATCACTAGTAGAAATCTAAACGAATTGGAAAGATGGGGAAAAATTACACGAGCACTGTATCAGGGTATGACAATTCCTAGAAATGATGGTAATATCCTTCCGGTAGAATATCTAGGAATCTTGTTTCGACTCCTTCACAGTATTTTCAGCACGAATGTGTATCCATGTGATGCAAATGATGCATACCTGAGTCCCGTTGCACTCAATATTCTGTATGATGTCTATCAAGAGGTCCCTGTATGCCTACCAACCTTCATACTAGACCAGATAATAAAGGTAATCAGAAGTGACCATCTTGAAACTCTACCTTTTCCATCTCTTATCTGCAAGCTCGCACACTGGGCAGGTCTGCCGGAAACAACTGATAAGGTATATCCTAAAGTATGTTTCGACCATGATGCAGCGCAACAAGTGTATGTGTCTATCTTATCGCATACAAAGATCCCTTCACCTGTTGAAGATAGTGATCCCATGCCTAATGAAGAAACTCTCTGGGGATCCAATAGAACTCCTAAATATAGTCCTGGTTCTGTCACAAATCGTCAGCGCCATGTGATTGAGCATCATTTGTTAAACAATCTCACTGGAATTGATGAGCGCCTTCAACACTGTGAACAACAACTATCAGGAATAGAAAACAGGATGGAAGCTCTTCAACATTCTGTGCAACAAATTCTGGAGTTACTAACGACTGGCGGGCCTTCTATGTGCTAACAAGGAGATAGTTCTGATGGAGTTGTGTGTCTAGTCATAAATACCTATTTTTGCATCGATTTCTGTTTACTTGCTTTGGGTGTCCCTACATGGGGCTGATATTTCCGCCTGATGATTATAATACTGCTATCTGGGGCAGTATAGATTTTTTTTTGGGATAAATGTTTCTGGATGATGAAACTTTTTGTTGATATGGCTGAATTCAATTTTTATTTTTCATTCCTGTTGCCCATACACTGACTGTGCTGATTGCTTCATCCATTTTTTCCTTCCTAGCTTCATTGATGTATGCTTCTCACTGTTGAATCTCTATATACATCTATCTGTCTGTGGTTCTCCCATATGCTTAAACTATTCAGTCAATATCACTTCCTATATCTTTATCAATAATTGACAAAAAGGGGGAGAACAATTCAAACACCCCGAGCAAAAAATTGTATATCTGTGTTGCAGTTGTTAGGGGGAGCAGCCGTAATAAGAAAAAGGAGAGTTTTTGAAGTAAGGGGGAGAAACTTCTGGTTATGTACATGGGTGATTAGAATTTGTAAAATTGTGTTAATACATGTACACACAATTTAGGATGTATCTGTCTAGATATTTTTCTATGGTGTTTTGGGTATTTTGTCACGTAATTGACAAAGGGGGAGATTGAAAGTGCACCTACTAGTGCCCTGGTTTGTCAATTACGGAGTAAGTTGAGTCAGTCGGACGACAATGCCTAACAGGAAGATCAACTCAAGTGTCTTCCTCAACTGGATGTGTGAAAGCTCGTCATAGGTAAATCATAGCCTCACATCCCATGTCCCAAAACACCAGGTGATTAAAACCTTAGGGTTTTTGTGTAAGAAAACATTTTACCAAATAGAAAAATCTTCAAGTTTTTCTTACACTATCGATTATATCGATTTACTTTTCGATATGATTGACCTGCTTTGTCGATGTCCTCGGAATATCAATCGATACAATCGAGTGAGGACAAAAAGCGTCGAGCAATCAAACATTCATCTGGACTATTTATCGATATATCGACGATTCAGTCGATATCATCGATATTCGAATATCGATCCTATCGAAAGTGGATCGATAATATCAACAGGCAGTTTTCTAGCGCCCCTGTTTTTCTAAAGAAAAAAACTATGAGCTTCGATATATCGATGACTGTCTGATTCAATCTGAACTCAAATATCGATTATATCAAAAGTCAGTCGATCATATCGATAATGGGCGCATGTTTCCTCTAGCATGATTTTCAGGATGGTTTTTAATGTTGACCGGGGTGCCAGTCGAGAAATCGATATTCATATGTTGATCTTATCGAGACCTGATCGATTGGATCGAGATTGGACACAAACCGTCCACAAGCTTATAGGTAAATCTATATGATTTATCGATCCCATCGACACGGTCTCCTATATCATCGATATATAAATTTTGATGATATTGACTGTTCCCTGATCATATCTTTAGAACCTAAAAATTTTTAAGGCTTGTATCTCTTATTTTCACCTGTCGATAGATCAATTCATCTATCGATGGAATCGGAGTTCAAAATTCAATAACATCGATGTGTGTCTCGATCCCATCAACCAGTTGGCAAAAGGTTTCTAAAAGCACAAATAACATGTTAGTTTGTATCATCGAACGGATCATCGATACAATCGAGAGTATACGCTCGATCAATTCGACTCTTGCTCGATGATATCGAACTCTGTCATAAATGTGACCGTTTTATATCTGTTGGAACCTTTTTCCTATATATAGAGAAGCTTACCTTTATTGTTGGTAGAGAAAGAAGAGAGTGCTTCTGAGTATTTTAAACTTTATATCATTTACCTTAAGCCCTTTCTCTCAGGAAGTTCATCCTCCAATCCACCCTCATCATTGATATTCAATAGAGTGGATTGGGAAATGAACTTTCGCATTCAAGGATCTTCCAGCTACTACCTTATTGGCAAATCATTAAGCTAGGATGCCTTGAATGCATAGATGATCGGAATCACTCTATCTTCCTAATAGGAAAATCTTTAGAGAGTGGAATTCCATTATAACCTTGACTCAACCCAAAGCCTAGCATAGGTATATCTTTTGTGTTTCGGATCAAGGGAGCTGAAGACCCTTCAACATCAAGGAAGAGATCTTCGACATTGCGTA
Source organism: Magnolia kwangsiensis (assembly GCA_037074715.1). Taxonomy (NCBI): domain Eukaryota; kingdom Viridiplantae; phylum Streptophyta; class Magnoliopsida; order Magnoliales; family Magnoliaceae; genus Magnolia; species Magnolia kwangsiensis. The sequence continues at coordinate 14,652,454 of CM073577.1, read as the reverse complement.
AAAAGAGACTCATCAACTTATCTGTAAGTACTCAGAGTCCAGAGGACACTTGTGATCATTCCTTTCTAGGATTGGGTCTTAAGTGTTGCTCATCCTTTGAAGTCCTCAAAGGAGGCCTCTGACGGGAGTGTACGTGCGGAGTGCGTTGTGTGGACCCTTGCTCTGTGGAGAGCATAAACATCCGAGTGTGTTGTGTGGACCCTTGCTTTGTGTGGGCATAAACATCTGGTTAGGAGTGCGCCAACAAAACTCTAGGGTTTGAGGTGAACCGAGTAGAAACCTTTGTAAAGGATGAAGGTGAACCTGTATTAAAACCTTAGGTTTGAGGTGAACCATAGGAAACCTCCTTAGTGAAATTCGGTCTCTCAAGAGTTGAGTGTGGAAGGCGGTAGTGGAGTAGACAAGTAGTCGAACCACTATAAAATGACTGTGTTTGAGATTGATTCTTGTGTTTGATCTTTTGTGCGATTATATTAACTGCATTTATACTTGCTTACACTTCACACACAGTCACATTCATCATAGACTATAATTGCACCATGATTATCATTTAAATTACTTTGTGATTGGATCCTCTACCAGGCTTGGAAGCCAGTAGAGTTAATTTTGAGTAATCCTAATCTGTACTCTATGATAGGATTAGTGTGATAGGATTTTCAATAATTCATAAAAACTTTAAAAAGTCCTATTCACCCCCCTCTAGGATATATTAGCATATTCCAACTTCAACTCAAGCGATCTTTACTGCTATTTCAATTGGTATCAAAGAGGGTCTCTCTTTAAGGGCTTCACTGCCTAGAGAGTGATCTTGACTGAAGTTAAAATATGGCCAAAGTAGAGGGCTCATCTGTCACTAGACCTCCAGTATTTGATGGTTCAAATTATACTTACTGAAAGGCTAAAATGCATTACTTCCTGAGATCTTTGGATTATGAAGTTTGGGATGTAGTTGAAAAATGATATGTGGTACCATCTGAACAAATTGTACTTGAAAATGAAACTACAATCTCTAAACCCAAACATAATGAAAAGTGGACAGCATTTGACAAAGAATAGCAAAATGCTGAAGCAAAAGTAATGAACGCCATCTACTGTGCCGTGTCCCAAGATATTTTCAATTAGATAAGTATGTGTAGGACATCTAAAGAAGCATGAGAATTATTGGAAACAACCCATGAAGGCACAAACACTGTAAAGAGATCTAAACTACAACTTTTAACTTCACAGTTCGAAAATCTCAGGATGGAAGTGCAAGAGACATTTATGGAGTTTTTCACCAAATTGAATATCATTTGTAACTCCATGGGTGGATTGGGAGAGAAGGTTCTGGCACCTAAAATCTGTAGGAAAATTTTAAGATCCCTACCGGAATGGGTTAATCCTAAGGTAACAACAATTGAGGAGTATAGGAATATTGATGAGATAAAACTAGAAGAACTAGTAGGTTCCCTATAAACTTTTGAACTACACTTCACACAATTCTAAAAATCCAAAAACACTGTCCTAAAAACCTCTAAGAAAATAAAACATGAGGACAGTGAGAGTAAAAAAGAAGATGAAGATGAGGAAGTGGCTCTGCTGGCACAAAGATTCAAAAGATTCTTTCAAAGGAATCACGGCTGCCCCTCTAGAGGTAAAAAGGTGGATGACAAACCTCCACAGGTAAATTTGGAAAAAGAACCAAAGAACCACAATGCTATGCTTGTCATGAGTATGGACACCTATCTACGGAATGCCTAAACAGAAAAACCAAGGGCAAGACAATGACTGCTACATGGGATGATACAGAAGAGTCAAACTCAGAAACCAGTGACTCCAGGGTTTGAGGTGAACCGAGTAGAAACCTCTGTAAAGGTTGAAGGTGAACCTATTTTAAAACCTTAGGTTTGAGGTGAACCATGAGAAACCTCCTTAGTGAAATCTGGTCACTCAAGGGTTGAGTGTGGAAGCCGGTAGTGGAGTAGACAAGTAATCGAACCACTATAAAATGACTGTGTTTGAGATTGATTCTTGTGTTTGATCTTTTGTGTGATTATATTAACTGCATTTATACTTGCTCACACTTCACACACAGTCACATCCATCATAGACTATAATTGCACCATGATTATTATTTAAATTTTTCTGTGATTAGATCTTCTTCCAGGCTTGGAAGCTAGTAGAGTTAATTTTGAGTAATCCTAATCTGTACTCTGTGATAGGATTAGTGTGATAGAATTTTTAATAATTCGTAAAAACTTTAAAAAATCCTATTCACCCCCCTCTAGGACATATTGGCATATTCCAACTTCAACTCAAGCGGTCTTCACTGCTATTTCACGTTATATTATAGAAGATTTGAAATAAATTAAAAACTTTACACTTTAACCATCTTGGATATATATATTATAACTTGTATAATCTTCATTAGGGCGGACACCACTTTTCAATTCTACTTTAATTGTTTACCCTATATTTATTAATTTTTGTTATCTCTGCCTTGTTTTGGTTCCGCTAAGTTAAATTGTGCAACTCTGATTATTTGTGTGCAGACTTAATATGAATTAGAATGAAGATGCATGCACATTTTATTAAGTTAATACCTGGGAACTTGAGATCGGAGTCTATGTACTCATGTGCCGATTTTCGGGGTGTTACACCTATAGCCACGTTTTTGTTTCACCACTAGGCTGTTTGTTCCTTCGATCTGACTATTATTCGCTCTTGACATTTTCCTGCAAGTGTTCGTTACGAATGAGAGCTTTAATTTCCTCCTTGAGGTCGAAGCAATCACTGGTAGAGTGGCCGTGGTCACGGTGGAAGTAGCAGTACTTCTATTTGTCCCACTTTTCGGTGTCAGTCCTCATTCAGTTTGGCCACTTCAAGAGTCTTTTGTCCCGAACTTGCATGAGGACTTGCTCAGGGGTAGTGTTGAGGGGAGTGTAGTAGTAGAATTTGCCTTCAAGTCACCTACTTGGACGTTCACCTTTGGTTGGATCATCATCCCTTCTTCATTTGTTATCGTGAGTCAATGCTTGTCCCTCCTTAGGTCATTTTTTCACAGCCAAGCCCCCTATACTCTGGGTAGCTTTTCGTGAGCTAAAATGCTCCTCGACATTGGTGTACTTCTGAGCTCGGTTGAGGAGATTGGCCAATGTCATCGGGGGATTCTTGCTGAGCGAGAAGAGAATCTCCCCTCCTTAAGGAAGACCATCATAGCAGTTAAGGCGATTTGATCTAAATATCCCTCCACTTGCATCACTTCCAAGTTAAAGCGTTTGATGTAATTATTCAACAACTCATTCTCTTTCTGAGTGATTGTAAGGAGGTGAGTTGTTGGCTTTTGCCTTTCTTTTCCTCCAATGAAGTTGGTAATGAAGGCTTTGCTAATCCGTGTAAATGAGCTGATGGACTTTAGTTTTAATTGTTGAAACCATTTTTGAGTTGCTACCGATAGAGTTAAGGAGAATGCTTGGCACATCACCGAGGTTGAGGCACCATGAAGCTCCATTCATGCCCTGAAAGATTCTAGATATTCAGCCGGGTCACTAGACCCGGAGAAGGGGGTAATCTGCGACATCCTGAACTTGGGCGAGAGCTAGGTTTGCATGATGTCGTCGATGAACGGTAGTTTAGTTTCCTCCATCGATGCTTCTATTAAGGTTGGGACTTGTGCACGGTAGGCTTGGCTAGAGGTGGGCATTCCTGACCCGATACGGTGGATCCGACCAGATCAGACCTGTTCCGAACAGAACCGAGGCCTAGATCGGGCCTGATCGAGTATGGAAATCCAGATCCAATCATTCTTCAGGTTGGGTCCGGATAGAGGTCTATCTCTATCCGGATAGATCCAGACCGAAAACCCAATCCGATTGGAACCGATCCGATCCAATCCGCCCCGACCCGAGCGGGTGTGTACTATCACATTCAGTAAGAGAGAGAGAAAGCTTCCATTTTCACGAGAGACGAAGCTTTCGTGAAAGAAAGAAGGATCTCTTAGAGGGAGGGAGAGAGCGCTTTCATAAGAGAGACACACAGAACGGATTGGCTACTCCCCTGCCACCAGCTCCTTTGCTGGGTGCGAGTGCTCTGTGGGCCCCACCATGATATATGTGTTTCATCCATTCCGTTCATTCATTTTTTAAGATCATTTTAGGTCTTGATCCCAAAAATGAGATGGATATAAATCTCAAGTCGATCACACCATAGGAAAACAATAATGATTGAATATCCATCATTAAAATCCAACTAAGGCCCATTGTACTGTTTATTTGACATCTAATCTGTTGATTAGGTCATACAGGCCCAGATGAAGGGAATAAACAAAGATCAGCTTGATTCAAAACTTTTATGGCTCTCCAAAAGTTTTTAATGGTCGACGCTCATTGAACATTATTTCCTTTAGTGTGGTCCACTTGATATTTGGATATACCTGATTTTTAGTTTCGTATGATAAAATGATATGGACAAATAAATGGATGGAATGGATGAAACACATACATCATGGCGGGGCCCACAGAGCACCGAGTTTCTGTAGAGCTATAGGTACGTTGTAGTTGTTAGGATTTCAGCGTGAAAGACGGGTACTCACTCTCCTTGAGCTCCAAGTTGTATGAACGGTTCAAAGGAGATCAACGTTGTATGGGCCCCACAGTGATGTATTTATTATATCTATATTGTTCATATATTTTTATATGTCATTATAGTGCATTATCCAAAAAATGAATAATATCCAGGATCATTTGGACCACACTGAAAATACCAGCGGAGATAATGATTTTCACCGTTAAACAATTCATGCAGTCCACTTGATAGTTAGATCTTTCTTATTTTTTTATCTCAAGCCTTTTAGACGAGCTTGTCAAATGAATGGACAGTTTGGATATAACACATACCCTATGATCAGACCCATAGAAATTGCTAACCTCGATACAGCAAAGTGCACTTAAGGACGCACTTTCGTGCTGTGTACGTAAGATTACGCCTTGAGCTCTGAGTTGTACGAATGGGTCAAAGGATATCAAAGTTATAAAGGCCCCACAGTAATGTATTTATTATATTTACACCGTTCATATATTTTTAAAGATAATTTTAGAGCATTTGAAGAAAAAATTAATCACATCTAAAGCTTAAATGGACCACACCGATAATAGCAACGAGGATATCTAAACATGGCCCAATCCAATCCGATTGGTTTTTCTGACCGAGTTGGACCTGGATTGGATTAGGCCATATACACTTTGAATCGGTTCGGGTCAGGTTACCGGGACTCGGTCCTAGATCGAATCGAGTTCGGATCAGGCCGTTGAGATTTTGGATCGGATTGGGTTGGACCCAATCCGGTCCGACTCGGTCCGATGCCCAGTCTAGGCTTGGCACGTGTCACTAATCTAACCTGATAGCTTGTTGAGTTCTGCTTCCTAGGGGACTTCGTTTTCCCTTAGCGCTTTGTGCATTTTTCCATGCCTTCGATTCTCTAACACGTGGTGTAGGTAGGAAACGGGAAGAATAACCGTTCTTGCAGTTCAGGCAGACATCTAGCTGAGCTATCTTGAGTGCGGTTTGACCTCTTGCAGAATTGGGGGGTTGCATGGAGGTTGGGACTGTTTAGTGGCAGCGCCAACTTCTGCCTCGTGCCCAGGGGAGGGTTCTGCCTCTCTAAGATTTGCATAAGCCGATTCATGTTGTTGTTGAGAGTCTCGAATGGATTTTCTAGAGAGACAAGCTGACCTCCCCTGTTATGAGACTTGGGCATAAGTGCCACTGGGGTGGAGTCAGCTCGCTGTTGAGAGGATTGTTTGCCTTGCTTTGTGGATGATTCTGGTGGAGCTGGGAAATCGGCAGCAACAATGGCGGCCATAGCATTTTTCATTCCTTTTGCCATTGTAGACCTTCTAGTAAGATCGGAGAAACTTTGACGTCGTTCCCACAGACGATGCCAAACTGTTGATGTAGATTTTTGGTCAACCCTTGCTAGACCTTTGAGTATCTGCACACGAAGAAGGCAAATGAGACCCTGATAATAGAAGGGGACCCTCCGATGCCTACGTTAGAATCAAGTAAGGTGGGTCTAGTAGAAGAGAGGGTTCATTGGTTCATGGGGTTGAATGTGCATACCTTTCACCATTAGAGGGGTTCTTATTTATAGTATTGCATAGTTGATTACGTGGATAGAAACTCTCCTTGATCACGGGCGTGCATTCAATGTACGTTTCTCAATCATTTCGCAAGAGCTCCAGTGGAGATAAGATCAAGTTAGTCGAGATCTGAAATCAAGCGGTAGAAGACCGAGACCGACGCCAAGCATCCAAGCTGACCCATACAGCCATCTTGAGGAGGAGTTTTTCGACCTGGACCCTCTGGTGGGGCGTGGTCAAGTTCTGAAAACATATCGTAGGAGGTCTAGGCCAACTAACTGAGTTGATCTTCACAGCCGTCCTGAAGAAGAGCTCCTTGAGTTAGGCCCTTTGGTTGACTATGGTTGAATGTATTGATCGGATTATCGACCTGCCCACGTCCGAGTACCGAGACTGAGCTCCCTTCTTTGTAAAACAAGCGACACCTCAGATGACTATCCTCTTCATCTTATCATATGGGGTAGGACTTCAGAAATGTCCATGAGAGAGCTTGGTGCTCATCTTCTTCCAAAAAAGGTGAGGACACTTTATTTCCTAGCAAGTAGAGTCATTGGAGGGACACATCCCATACAGTAGATTACTGCTTTCTGATTGTTGAGGAGCTCATTGGTCATGATTAACACTAGCCGACCATACGATGTGCACAAATGTTCGAGATAACCTCATACCTCTTATCAACACACTTTTACCCCATACACAGTAAATATCTTAAATATGAGCTTCTTCCAAAACTTTTGTGGCCCTAGTGAGGTTTTTAGCAGTAAGCATTGAATCCCATTGTTTCTTATAGTGTGGCTCACAGGAGGATTCAATTTTCCTTATTTTTGAGCTCATCACCTGAAATAATTTTTTAAAATGGACAAACATAGGTTAAAAAAGAGTCCAGATACTCTGTTATAGGTCAACAGAGAATTCCCGATACCCTAATCCTCATTAGTCCACATCACCACTCATTAAAAAAATAAAAATAAATAAAAAACAGCTTGGGATGCCAAACCATTAGGGTAACAGGAATTCTCTGATAACCTGATAACAGAGGATTCCGACTCATTAAAAAAACATACATGACGGTGGGCCATAGCTCAGCGGTGAAGGACGGTTTGGCCAGTGACCTCAATGCCAGCCAGCTACCTGGTGTCAAAGCTCTCTGAGCATGCCACAATGTATGTAATGTATCAACATGGTTCATCCTTCTTTCCAGCTCATTTCGGGGCATGAGCCTTAAAATGAGGCAAATCCAAATTTAAGGTAGATCACATCCCACAAGGCATAATATTGATTAAACTAAAACGGTTGAGAACTTCTTTAAGCCCACTGTAGTGTTTATGTACCATCCAACCTGTTGATATGGCCATATAGAATTGGATGAATGGAAAACACACATATAAGCGTTATCCAAAACTTCTGTAGTCCGTTAAAAAGTTTTCAACGGTAAGCATTCAATCCCCACTTTTTTTCATGGTGTAGTCCACCTAGAGCTTGAATCTACTTAGTTTTTGGGCTCAACTCCTAGAAGAAGGTGGAAAAATGGATGGATGGTGTGGATAAAATACATACATCATGGTGTAGCCCACAAAGCTTTGACACCAGCTAGCTAGCTGGTGTTGGGTCACTAGCCGAACCGCGTCCCCATACGTGGAGGACGCGGATTGGGTACTACTCGCACCTAGAGATGGACGGTCTTATCGATGACTCTGTGGGTCGACCGTGATGTATAATTTTCATCTACTTTGTACATTCGATATATCATATTATTTTATGGCATGGACCCAAAACTAAGGCAGATTGAAGGTTCAAGTGGACCACACCACATGAAGCAGTTGGAATTGAACGCCTACCGTTATAAACTACTTGGGTCCACAGATTTTTTGGATCAAACTGATATTTATGTTTTCCCTTCATCCAGGTCACATTCGAAAATATACATTACGGTGGGCCTTAGGAAGTTTTCAATGGTAACCCGACTGCTTCATGTGGTGTGGTCCATTTGACCTTTCAATTTGCCTCCTCTTGAGATGAAATACTAAAAGAGAAATTTTCAACTGTACGACCCATTTAAGGCCCATTTACATTTCTAGGCCCACTTCATTTTTTCTATCAAAAATACGCCCCATGCGTACGGACGGCTTCCCAAAGGTCCAAAATGCCCCTCCAATATCATTTTCACTGCATTCTTTCCTTTACGCGAAACAGATTGCGTGTGGTACGCTATTATCGTACTGACTAGACTCAGTTGGGCCCACCGTGAATGCATTTGTCTTATCCACTCCGTCCATCCATGTTTTGATATCATTTTAATGGGGGAGCCCAAAATCGAGGTATATCTAAACCTCAAGTGGACCATACCACAGGAAACTGTGGGAATGATGATTTTCACCGTTGAAACCTTTCTATGGCCCACCGTGATGTTTATTTGTCATCTAACATGTTCATAATATCACAAAGACATGGATGAAGTGAAAACACAAATATAGGATTGATCTAAAACTTCTGTGGCCCCCACAAAAATTTCAAAGGTAGATTGTCAATTCACACTGTTTCAGTGGTGTGGTCCATTTAAGCCTTGTATATGCTTAATACTTGGGCTAAAGACTTAAAATTATTTTCTAAAATGTATGGATGGAGTGGATAAAATGTATGAATGACTGTGGGACCCACAGAGTTTACTTAGTAGTATGCTAAGTGAACTGAGTTACTCGGTATGTAATCCGTTTCCCCTTTTTACACCCAAATACACGTCCAAACTCACTTGTATCATCTCTATTTCTTAAATTGACCCATTTTCTTCACTAAATCTCCATAAAATCTCCATCATACTGTCACATTACATCTTCCATGTAGCATTCTACTGAAGCCTAAGTGCATTCTTTTTCTAAGAGGATGCCAATGCATTGATAGACGTGAAATCTGGAAGACCTTTCTCCGAAGAACATGTTTCACGTCAACATTTCACACCAATGCATTCTTATTCTCTTTCTCGAACATTGATTTCACTGTGTGTCAGGGAGTGATTGGAGTTCGCGGTCAATTACCTTGAAGTTTAAATTCTTGGTAAATTCTTAAGTATTAACCTAGAAGTTTGTGGTCAATTTTCGGTGGTCAATTTCATGCATTGCTAAGTCAATTTTACGTGGCTATCCAATAAACCTGAAGAAGTTTGCAGTCAAATCGACGAAGTTTCACGGTCAATTTCACCTTGTTCCCCGTGAATATACTCAATTGATCGGTTAACTTCATGCTGTACTTGGTCAATTTCACGTATTTTACCAGTCAAATTGACGTACTTTTTTGTAATATGACTGTGAATTTGTAGTGCATTTTTTTTTTGTAATGATTGTGAATGTTATATATTGAATGCATTTGTTACTTGCTTTGAAATTGTGAATTTCTTACCACTATGATTGAAAATTCCAATAAGGCATTCATTCCACAGTCAATTCTATGCAATTAACGGTGAAATCACTTCATTTCACGGTCAATTCTATGCATTTCATAGTCAATTCACCTCACTTCATGGTCAATTCCATGCATTTTACGGTTAATTCCATGCAAATGACCTTCACTTCATGGTCAATTCAATTCACTTCACGAGCATTTCCATGCATTTCACGGTCAATTCCTTTCACTGAACGGTCAGTTCCATGCATTTTACTGTCAATTCTCTTCATTTCACGGTCAATTCCATGCATTTCACGGTCAATTCCCTTCACTTCACGATCATTTCCATGCATTTCACAGTCAATTCCCTTCACTTCACAGTCATTTTCATGCATTTCATAGTCAATTCCGACGATTGCGCCTCACTTCACAGTCAATTCCCTTCACTTCACGGTCATTTCCATGCATTTCACAATCAATTCCCTTCACTTCACAGTCCTTTTCATGCATTTCATGGTCAATTCCGATGATTGTGCCTCACTTCACAGTCAATTCCCTTCACTTCACGGTCAATTTCATGCATTTTACAGTCAATTCCCTTCACTTCACGGACAATTCCATGCATTTCACGGTCAATTCCTTTCACAAAAAAATGCATGGAATTGAATATGTGGACCTCACTGTAATGTATATGATATATCGACACCCGTCCATCTATTTTATTATAACATTTTGAGGCATCAGACCAAAAATGAGGCTGATCCAATACTCAAATGGCTCACACGAATGGAAACAATGACCTTAATTCTTATACCGTTGAATGTTATTTCCTTAACTGGGCCCACATTTAAGTGTTTTCATCATCTAACCCGTTCATAGGGTGACATATTCATGAAGAAGGGAAAAACACAAATATTAGCTATATGCAAAACTTTTAAAGGCCCCAAAAAAGTTTTTAATAGTAGGTGTTTGATTCCTGCTGTTTTCAATGGTGTGGTCCACTTGAGGTTTGGATCTGCCCCATTTTTTTGCTCATGCCCTAAACTCAGCTAGCATAATAAATGAGCGGTGTGGATACGTCACATACATCACGGTGGGCCCCACATTGATTTTGTAAATTTCTCAATTTAAGTGTCAAAAAAGTAAGTTGTCACATCTACATTGGGAAAGATGTGGTAATTATCTAGGTGAATAATTGTTACCCATTTACATGGCAATTACAATTGACCCCAAAATTAAGACACACACACACACACACACACACACACACACACACACACACACACTTTGCACTCATTTGCAATCACTTCAGGACAGAGAAGTGAGTGAAATTCAATGTGAAGTGAGTGAAGTTGCCCTACAAGTGAGTGAAATTGACTGCAAAGCGAGGGAAAATCATCGCGAACTGAGTGGCATATTTGAGAACTTTGAAAATGTGACTGGTAAGTCGATTATATTTGAGATAGTACAATGGTGGGTTGCATACTAGTCCGCAAATCCACCTTATACATGTGAATACTAATCGAGTTTTATTATTGTGTTTGTTTTCAGAAAATGGCTTTGGTGATGATCATATCCTCATATGGTGGGGAGTTAGTTTACGAAAATAATCGACACATGTACAAGGGTGGTTACTCCAAACCTTTAATGGTGGGAGTTGAGACTACATATGAACAACTTGTATTGAAAATGCACCGAGTTGCGAAGACTATACCTGAGTATTATGATATAAGGTTGAAAGTACTGTACCCCTGCACCAACGAATTAGCCCCTCCTGCTATACTTGAAGACGATGAAGATGTGAGAATGTTCTTGGCAGCACAGCTGAAGCATCCGGATCAGTACATCCCTCTATTCATCGAGACAACGTAGCGCGTTAATGAGGCAGTACTCGAAGACCCGGTGGCTTACAGTGCGTTCGAACATGACGCCCTAGCTACTATAAGTTTGGGTGAGGAGCATGAATGAAAATATCAAGACATGACATCACCTTCACAGGTTCCTCTAAGCAATATTCCAATACCCGAGCCGAAATTGACCACGAACCTCATGACAAGTCAAGTGAGGGTGTCTGCTGACCTGAATCTCAGAAGCAAATATACGGCATCCCCTTCATTTACAAGAGTAGACTTGCCCTCAACATCCAACGTTCGAAATGAAAGTGCACCTATTACGTGCCCTGATTTGTCAATTACATTGTATGTTGAGTCAGTCGGATGACATCACATAACAAGAAGATCAAGTCAAGCGTCTGCCTCATCTGGATGTGTGGAAACTCACCAAAAGATAAATCATAGCCTCACATCCCAAGTCCCAAAACACCAGGTGATTAAACCCTTAAAAAGAACTAGAACATCTTAGGGTTTATGTGTAAGAAAACTTTTCATCAAAAAGAAAATCTTCTAAGTTTTTCTTACACTGTCGATTATATCGATTTCCCTTTCGACATGATCGACCAGCTCTGTCGATGTCCTCGGCATATCAATCGATACAATCGAGTGAGGACAAAACGCGTCCAGCAATCAAACAATCTTCTGGACGATTTATCGATATATCGACCTTCGAGTCGATATCATCGATATTCGAAAATCGATCATATCTGAAGTGGATCAATCATATCGACAGACTGCTTTCTAGTGCCCCTATTTTTTTTAAAGAAAACTAACATATGATTCGATATATCGATGAATGTCCGATTCAATCTGAACTCAAATATCGATCATATCGGGAGTCAGTCGATCATATCGACTATGGGGCGCATGTTCTCTCCAGCATGAATTTCAGGTTGCTTTTATTGTTGATCGGGGTGCCTGTCGATAAATCGATATTCATATATCAATCATATCGAGACCAAGTCGATTGGATCGACTCAGGACATAATTCGTCCAGCAAGCTTACATGTAAAATCTATACGATTTATCGATCCCATCGAAAGGTCGCTGATATGATTGATGTACAAATTCCGATGACATCGACAGTTTTTCCGATCATATCTGTGATCCTGAAATTCTTCAAGGCTTCTCTCTTATTTTTCACCTGTCGATAGATCGAACCATCACTCGATCGAATCGGAGTTTGAAATCCGATATCATCGATGTGTGTCTCGATCCCATCGACCAGTTGGCAGAAGGTTTCTAAAAGCGAAATGAAAATTGAGTTCTTATCATCGAGAGGTCGGCCGATACAATCGAGAGTATACGCTCGATCATATTGACGACTGCTCGATGATATCGAACTCTGTCATAAATATGACCGTTTATATCCGTTGGAACCTTTTGCCTATAAATAGAGAGAGTTGTCTTCATTGCTGGTAGAGAAGGTAGAGAGTGCTTTAGAGTGTTTTAACCTTCCTATCATTTACCTAAGCCCTTTTTCTCAAGAAGTTCATCCTCCAATCCACCCTCATCATTGATATCTCATAGAGTGGATTGGGAAATGAACTTCCACATTCAAGGATCCTTCAGGTACTGCTTTAATGACATATCATTAAGCTGGGATACCTTGAATGCATAGATGATGGGAATCTCTCTATCTTCCTTATAGAAAAATTTTTAGAGAGTGGTAGTCCATCATAACCTTGACCCAACCTAAGCCTAGCATATATACATCTTCATGTTGCTGATCAAGGGAGCTGAAGACTCTTCATCAACAAGTAGAAGGTCTTCATCACTTTGCTGAAAGGGACTCATCAACTTATCTGTAAGTACTAAGAGTCCAGAGGGCACTTGCGATCATTCCTTTTTAGGATTGAGTTTTAAGTGTTGCTCACCATTTGAAGTCCTCGAAGGAGGCCTCCGACGGGAGTGTACGTGCGGGGTGCGTTGTGTGGACCCTTGCTCTGTGGAGAGCATAAACATCTGGTTAGGAGTACGCCAGTAAAACTTCAGGGTTAGAGGTAAACTGAGTAGAAACCTCAGGGTGCGTTGTGTAGACCCTTGTCCTGTGTGGGCATAAACATCTGGTTAGGAGTATGCTAGTAAAACTCCAGGGTTTGAGGTGAACCGAGTATAAACCTCTGTAAAGGTTGAAGGTGAACTTGATTTAAAACCTTAGGTTTGAGGTGAACCATGGGAAACCTCCTTAGTAAAATTCGGTCACTCAAGGGTTGAGTGTGGAAGCCGAGAGTGGAGTAGACAAGTCGTCGAACCACTATAAAATGACTGTGTTTGAGTTTGATATTATCTTTCATTTATGTGATTGCCTTGCATGTCTTTATATATGATCACATCCTATGCACACACAGTCATATCCATCACAATCTCATCTATACATTGTTTGTCTTTTAAATAGTTTGTGATTGGATCCTCTATCAGGCTTGGAAGCCAGTAGAGTTAAGGTTGAGTAATCTTAATCAATACTCTGTAATAAGATTAGTATGATAAGGATCTTTAATAATTTATAAAAATTTTAAAAAGTCCTATTCACCCCCCTCTAGGATATACTGACCTATTCCTACTTCAACTTAAGCGGTCTTCACCGCAATTTCAATTGGTATCAGAGAGGGTCTCTCTTTAAGGGCTTCACCGCCTAGAGAGTGATCTTGACTGAAGTAGAAATATGGCCAAAGGAGAGGGCTCATCTGTCACTAGACCTCCAGTGTTTGATGGATCAAATTATGCTTACTGGAAGGCTAGAATGCACTACTTCCTGAGATCTTTGGATCATGAAGTTTGGGATGCAGTTGCAAAAGGATATGTGGTACCATCCGAACAAATTGTACTTGAAGATGAAACCACAATCACTAAACCCAAACCAAATGAGAAGTGGACGGCGTTTGACAAAGAACAGCGAAATGCTGAAGCAAAAGCAATGAACGCCATCTACTATGCCGTGTCCCAAAATATATTCAATTAAATAAGTATGTGTGGGATATCCAAGGAAGCATAGGATTTACTGGAAACAACCCATGAAGGCACAAGCACTATGAAGAGGTCTAAACTACAACTCTTAACTTCACAGTTTGAAAATCTCAGGATGGAAGATCATGAGACATTTATGGAGTTTTTCACAAAATTAAACATCATTTCTAACTCCATGGGTGGATTGGGAGAGAAGGTTCCGGCACCTAAAATATGTAGAAAAATCTTAAGATCCTTACCGGAACGCTTCAATCCCAAGGTAACAACAATTGAGGAGTGTAGGAATATTGATGAGATGAAAGTAGAAGAACTGGTAGGTTCCCTACAAACTTTTGAACTACACTTCACACAGCCCCAAAAATCCAAAAACACTATCCTAAAAACTTCTAAGAAATCAAAACATGAGGACAGTGAGAGTGAAAAAGAAGATGATGATGAGGAAGTGGCCTTGCTAGCACAAAGATTCAGAAGATTCTTTCAGAAGAATCGCGACCATCCTTCTAAAGGTAGAAAGGTGAACTATAAATCTTCTGCAGGCAAATTTAGTAAACAGACCAGAGAACCACAATGCTATGCCTGTCATGAATATGGTCACCTATCTACCGAATGTCCAAACAGAAAAACCAAGGGCAAGGCAATGGCTGCCACATGGGATGATACAGAAGAGTCAAATTCAGAAAACAGTGACTCAGGAAGTGATGGAGATCAGAAATCCTTGAAAATTCTTATGATCTCCACCACTCCAATTATTCCCATGGAATCTGAAAGAGAAGAAGAACAACAAGCCATTGAATCATTTTCATCTAACAATGAGGAAATTAAAAAAGAAGAAGATAGAGAGCAAAATGAATTACAAAACGCTTACAATCAACTCTACATCCATAGCGTTAATATCGTCAAAAGACTTGAAATAGTTGAAAACAAAAAGGAAATGTTGCAAATAAATTTGGATAAAGCTTCAAACATTAATACTCATCTAATCACTGATTTGCAGCAATGCCACTCAAACAATGATAGACTTAAAAGAACTAACAACTCATTAAAATCTGAGTCAAAGAAATTAGAGGAACAAGTCAAAAAACTAACTGAGGAAAACCTGATTCTTCAAGATAAAAATTATACACTTCAAAATGATTTAGAACAATCTAGAAAAATTACCAAAATAAACTGTAAATTTTTCCAGAGTGGTGAGAAATTAGAAAAACTATTAGGAATGGAAAAATATGGAGAAGACAAAAAGGGATTAGGTTATGGAAAGGCTAGAACAAAAACTGATGCACAACCATTTGGAAAATCTGTTGCATCTATTAGTAACACCAAACCTATCCCAGATCATTGCAAAAATAAGGAGTCAGTTTATGAGCTAAATAAAATAAGTGTGCAATCATGACCACTTGAGATAGTTGACAGGATGGAGAAGCAGGTAAGTCATGTGGACAAATTAAATAAGAAGAACAAATCTACCACAAGTCAAACTCCTGTCACAAAGTGGGTGATTAAGGAAAAGACTAATTGCCTTGTTACTCAATCAGATCATTTATCAGGCAATATGGCTAAATGGTACCTGGACAGTGGTTGCTCAAGACACGTCACTGGCGACAAATCTCTTCTTTCAAACTATAAGGATATTCACAAAGGGATAGTCACCTACGGAGATGGAACCACTGCTGAAGTAATTGGTCAGGAAATTATAAAAGGAATTAATCTGTTTAAGAATGAGAATGATTTTTGCATAAAAGGATTGACACATAACTTACTGAGCATCTCTCAAATCTGCGATAATGGCCATGTGATAAATTTCAATAAAGAAGAATGCGAGATTCTAGATCAATCAGGAAAGTCAATTATAAAAGGTCTTCGCACAAATAATCACTGCTACATTATTGAAGGAAAAGGAAGGAGTGATATTGAGAAATGCTGAGAATGAAGAAATTGGTCCAGGTGTTGCATCAAAGAAATAATTTAAGGCATCTCACCTCACCTTTTGCACATAAATATCCATATGTTTATACTTTTTAATATACAAAAGATATGTGAAATTTTGTTGATACTCTTTACTAGGAACTTCAAAAAGATACTATTCTAAATATGAACAATTGTTAGACTATAATTGATAGAATCATAAAAATCTACCTTCGATATGAGTACCGATTGGGCACTTGAGAATGTCGATCACATCGACTTATAATCGATAGAATCGACGACTCTCTAGGTAGTTGAAACGTCGAGACGGTTGTTCTTCCCTAGAACTTGGAATTAAAAATTAAAATTTTTAGAATTAGAGAACATGATCAAAGGGATAGATTGTAGCTGCTTGGTAAGAATTAGAAGATAAAAAAGAAAGCCGCATCTGGTGCTCTCAAGACCTAGACATCTCGTCTCCCCAAGATGGAAAAAGAGACAGAATTGTTCCATCCACAGCGTGCATCAACTGAAAAGAACAAAGGTAAGGACGATGCAACCACCTATTCTTCCTTATTCAAACTAAACTTTGTGGCAGAGCAATGGTTCACAAAAAGAGCATTGAACCCTTCAGGATTATTGATCTTCTGAAAAAAATTGGATGGGAGAATGTTGTGAATCTTGGTGGAACGTTTCAACATGATCTGGAACATCAGCTAACTAGCTTAATCTTCAATGTTGATAACAATCCTCCAATCATCTCAGTTGCAGTCGTCAATCGAGTTGAATATATCACGCCCAAACTGATAAGAAGGCTTGCTGACCTCGGATTTACTGGAATATCTGTAACTGATCGCAACATGAATGATCTCGGTGTATGGGGGGAAGTTACTCGTGCTTTGTGCAATGGTGCCACAATTCCCAGGAATGCTAAAAATATTCTCCACATCAAGTACCTTGATCCTACCTATAGGATTCTTCACTGCATTTTTAGCACTAATGTCTATCCCTGTGAAATCTCTGGCAACAAACTCTCACCATACATTCTGAACATTCTGTATGACATTCATCTGAGAATTCCAATATGCTTACCCACTCTGATTGTACAACAGCTGATCCGTGTGCTTACATAAGCATCCATCACTACACCACCATTTCCATGTCTTCTCTCTAAGCTTTCATGTCAATTTGGACTACCACCGATTCCTCATCCTTGTGCGTGGTTCAACTTTGAAGACATACATAAACTAAACATATTTGAAAATGTGTTTTGTGGTGGAAGAACTGGTTCAATTCCTGGCATACAAGATCTTTTGAATGAACAAGCTCACATTTTAGAGAAACTAAGTGACTGCGAAGCCTATCTTTCTGAAGTTCAACAGCAACTGATGATCTTGCAACGAGCAACTAAACGAGTTCTGAAATGTCTACCTGCACCATAAGTGTGCTCAGGATACACATCCATCACATTCCTGAAGTCCTTTTGAAATAATCCAGGCCTAAACATCTTTTTAAATGCCTGTGATCACATTTATGAGTGTGATGAATTTCAAACTTGTAAAGGTTGTTTCCTTTTGGTTTGAGTATACCTTGTACGGATTGTTTGTGATAGATTCTTATCTTAATGCATCCATAGTTTTGCATGGCATGTGCTGTTTTTACTTATATATCTTTACTACCATCTTGGTTATCTGGTAAATTATTGCAATGCATGAAATTTTTAATGACTATCTTAACTGCTATTTGTCTCATAATGCTCTATCATTGATGCTTGCTTTATACTGTTCTCATTCATATGCAGCTATCTGTGGTTCTCCCATATGCTTCAATCTTCAGTCAATATCACGTCTTATACCTTTGCCAATGACTGACAAAAAGGGGGAGAACAATTCAAAACAACCCGAGCCAAAATTGTATATCTTTGTTGCAGGTGTTAGGGGGAGCAGCCGCAACAAGAAAGGGGGAGTTTTTGAATTAAGGGGGAGAATTTATTTGTTGTGGACATGGGTGTTTAGAATTTATAAAATTGTATTAATACATGTACAAACAATTTAGGATATATCTGTTTAGATATGTTCCTAGGGTGTTCTGGAGATTTTGTCACGTAATTGACAAAGGTGGAGATTGAAAGTGCACCTATTACGTGCCCTGGTTTGTCAATTACGTTGTATGTTGAGTCAGTCGGACGACAGCACATAACAAGAAGATCAAGTCAAGCGTCTGCCTCATCTGGATGTGTGGAAACTCACCAAAAGGTAAATCATAGCCTCACATCCCATGTCCTAAAACACCATTTAATTAAACCCTTAAAAAGAACTAGAACATCTTATGATTTATGTGTAAGAAAACTTTTCATCAAAAAGAAAATCTTCTAAGTTTTTCTTACACTGTCGATTATATCGATTCCCCTTTTGACATGATCGACTAGCTCTGTCGATGTCCTCGGCATATCAATCGATACAATCGAGTGAGGACAAAATGCGTCCAGCAATCAAACAATCTTCTGGACGATTTATCGATATATCGACCTTCGAGTCGATATCATCGATATTCGAAAATCGATCATATTTGAAGTGGATCGATCATATCGACAGACTGCTTTCTGGCGCCTCTATTTTTTTTAAAGAAAACTAACATATGATTCGATATATCGATGAATGTCCGATTCAATCTGAACTCAAATATCGATCATATCGGGAGTCAGTCGATCATATCGACTATGGGGCGCATGTTCTCTCCAGCATGAATTTCAGGTTGCTTTTATTATTGATCGGGGTGCATGTCGATAAATCGATATTCATATATCGATCATATCGAGACCAAGTCGATTGGATCGAATCAGGACATAATTCGTCCAGTAAGCTTACATGTAAAATCTATACGATTTATTGATCCCATCGAAAGGTCGCCGATATGATCGATGTACAAATTCCGATGACATCGACTGTTTTCCCGATCATATCTGTGATCCTGAAATTCTTCAAGGCTTCTCTCTTATTTTTCACCTATCGATAGATCAAACTATCACTCGATGGAATCGGAGTTCGAAATCCGATATCCTCGATGTGTGTCTCGATCCCATCGACCAGTTGGCAGAAGGTTTCCAAAAGCGAAATGACAATTGAGTTCTTATCATCGAGAGGTCGGCCGATACAATCAAGAGTATACGCTCGATCATATCGACGACTGCTCGATGATATCGAACTCTGTCATAAATATGACCGTTTATATCCGTTGGAACCTTTTGCCTATAAATAGAGAGAGTTGTCTTCATTGCTGGTAGAGAAAGTAGAGAGTGCTTTAGAGTGTTTTAACCTTCCTATCATTTACCTAAGCTCTTTCTCTTAGGAAGTTCATCCTCCAATCCACCCTCATCATTGATATCTCATAGAGTGAATTGGGGAATGAACTTTCGCATTCAAGGATCCTTCAGCTATTGCTTTAATGACATATCATTAAGCTGGGATGCCTTGAATGCATAGATAATGGGAACCTCTCTATCTTCCTTATAGGAAAATCTTTAGAGAGTGGTAGTTCATCATAACCTTGACCCAACCTAAGCCTAGCATATATACATTTCGTGTTGCTGATCAAGGGAGCTGAAGACTCTTCATCAACAAGTAGAAGGTCTTCATCACTTTGCTGAAAGGGACTCATCAACTTATCTGTAAGTACTAAGAGTCTAGAGGGCACTTGCGATCATTCCTTTTTAGGATTGAGTTTTAAGTGTTGCTCACCATTTGAAGTCCTCGAAGGAGGCCTCCGACAGGAGTGTTCGTGCGGGGTGCATTGTGTGGACCCTTGCTCTGTGGAGAGCATAAACATCTGGTTAGGAGTACGCCAGTAAAACTTCAGGGTTAGAGGTGGACCGAGTAGAAACCTCAGGGTGTGTTGTGTGAACCCTTGTCCTATGTGGGCATAAACATCTGGTTAGGAGTACGTCATTAAAACTCTAGGGTTTGAGGTGAACCGAGTAGAAACCTCTGTAAAGGTTGAAGGTGAACCTGATTTAAAACCTTAGGTTTGAGGTGAACCATGGGAAACCTCCTTAGTGAAATCCGGTCACTCAAGGGTTGAGTGTGGAAGCTGAGAGTGGAGTAGACAAGTCGTCGAACCATTATAAAATGACCGTGTTTGAGTTTGATATTATCTTTCATTTATGTGATTGCCTTGCATGTCTTTATATATGATCACATCCTATGCACACACAATCATATCCATCACAATCTCATCTATACATTGTTTATCTTTTAAATAGTTTGTGATTGGATCCTCTATCAGGCTTGGAAGCCAGTAGAGTTAAGGTTGAGTAATCCTAATCAATACTCTGTGATAGGATTAGTGTGATAAAGATCTTCAATAATTTATAAAAACTTTAAAAAGTCCTATTCACCCCCTCTAGGATATACTGACCTATTCCTACTTCAACTTAAGCGGTCTTCACAATGATACTGTCAAGCTCAATAAGATCAATGATACTGTCAAGTTCAATGAGCTTTCATGTACATGTCGCGAGTTTGAAGTAAAGGGATACCCTTATTTTCATGTTCTTTCGGCATGTATAAAATATAATCTTCCTCATTATTCGTATTGCTCCCCGTTGTATACGTTCAGAAATTACCAGATCACGTACGCAGAGTCCGTGTACGCAGTACGGGATAAGAGTCAATGAAAAATTTCTGATGGATTCAAGGAGTATTGGTCAAGTATTAAACCCCCGCTACAGACGAGGTCAGTTGAAAGACCGAAGAAGGCACGGATCCTTTTCCGTTCAGAGGAACGAACAACAAAAATATGTGGACGTTGCAGACAAACAGGGCATAATCGTTGGAGTTGTAAATTTCCAATACCTTCGGAATAATGTCTATTGTAGTGCATTTTTTGTAATACGATTGTGAATGTTATACATTGTTTGTAATATGACTGTAAATGTTATACAGTTCTTGTAATACGACTGTGAATGTTATACATTTTTTTGTAATATGACCGTGAATATTATACATTTTTTTGTAATATGACCGTGAATGTTATACATTTTTTTGTAATACGACCGTGAATGTTATACATTTTTCGTAACACGACTATGAATGTTATACATTTCTTGTAATACATATGGCAATGTTATACATTTTTTGTAATACATGTGTTGTTTTCCATGCATTTCAAGGTCTTCGAGCCCTTCGATCAATAGAGATTCTTTACCAGATGATGATCGACAGTCATTCTCAATTGACTCATACAACAACACGCCCTCCATCCTATCACCATCTCCTCTCCCTTCTTCATCGAAATCGAGCTTCTCGATCAGCGAATGGTGGCCCACCTCCTCCACTTGAAACCCTTCCCCAGGCAATGAGATTCCGGTGAAGTTCCTCACGCCATCTTCAGGATAATTCTCTTCATTTCACGGTCAATTCCTTGCATTTCATGGTCAATTCCGACGATTCTGCATCACTTCACGGTCAATTCCATGCATTTCACGGTCAATTTGCTTCACTTCACAATCATTTCCATGCATTTCACGATTGATGAAGGCGATTCCGCTTCACTTCATGGTCATTTCCATGCATTTCACGGTCAATTCCCTTCACTTCACAATCAATTCCCTTCACTTCACGGACAATTCCATGCATTTCACAGTCAATTCCCTTCACTTAACGATCAATTCTATACATTTCACACTCAATCCCCTTCAGTTCACGGACATTTCCATGCATTTCACGGATAATTCCATGCATTTCACAGACAATTCCATTTCACGGACAATCCACTGGAGTAAGTTGTCTGCCAATAAGAATATCGCAAGCAGAAAGCATCACATCCTCATCATATCTGTTGTTTCTCAAAGCCTGTGCAAAACCAGGAAATTATGAAAAGAACCATGGAATTGCCAATAACCTACACGTATTTGCATGTGGAGAAGAAGCTGTTGGTCCTAATGACAATGAATTAGCCAATAACCTACACCTATTTCATTAAAAGAAAAAAGGAAAACAACAACTGCCAGGTGGCAGAAAATAGGAAAAGAAAACGAAGAAGAAACAGAAAAGACAAACAACTAAAGGCCATTTGGATGCAGGTTGATATTTTTTCTTTCAGACACCCATTTGGATGTAGAACTGGATTGAATTATGAATTGTGAAAGTAGATTGCATGATTAAAAGACTCAGTGACTCTGTCTGACTCATTCGATCTTGAGTTGAATGGGGGCTCACCTGAGTTGGGATGTCTCACGGGGTGACTCAAGGCATGGTATAGAACTGGATTAGGTCCTACCGGGTCCGTGTCGACTCAGACAAGTCACATTAGAGTCTTAAGGCCATGGTTGATTGCCTTTTAGTGTATTCACATAAGGAAGTAGTCTCAAATTGCTATTATGTTTCTTTCAAGCCTGACTAAAAAGCTTCCAAATTGCGATTTGGAGCCTATTCCACCTTGGTATGAATGTGAAGAAAATTACAAATTGTCATTTTACACTTCAATAGATTAGTTGTTTCAATTCAAATAGACAGTGCATCCAAACACACCTTTGTTCCTTTCAGTCCACCCACCTATAATGGAGATTCATCCTTGAAAAGCAAAGTTAGCTGAATCCAGAAAAAGAACACAACTCTATATGGGGCTAATACTTTTGCACACTCGATTTTCATAAGATGATATACACTAGGTAATAATCTCATGGCACCATGAATGTGGATATTTGTAACCATATGCATATGAATGATAGTTATTGTTCTGTTTAGAAATCTGAAAGGGTAGATTGATTGATTGATAAGAAAAAAGAAAATTGAAAATGGGAATTCAGTGCCTTTAGAAATTTTGTTTTGGGTCTGATGAATTGGGTTGGCTGGATATGAATTCTTGCAGATTTTGGCGACAGTGAGCAGCAACAAGGCAGTGGTTTTTACAGGTCATTCCATTGGAGGAACAATCACTTTGCTCGCCCATATAAGAAGATCACAACAAGAAGACAGAGAAAAGAAGAAAAGGAAAAAAAAAACAAATGAAGACACGCCCAATCTTTACTGTGGTGTCGGCATCTCCCAAACAGGACACTGTATTACCAATTTAATTCAGGTGCACTATGAAGTCTGATGGCTTACTAGAACTCTCAGAATAACCAACTGAAATTTCTCAATTGGTTGGGACCCACAAAACATCAGTCTACCTAGCCTGAACTCTTACTGTATATGAGTTCTGTCATACATTTTCCTGACTTTCACATGCTGTTTTATGGTAAATATGAAAAAACATTGGTGACAGCACCCCAAAAGGGTAAAGGAAAATTGAAATGGATGTCATGCCAATACCACCCAATCTTATAACCAAAACCAATGGGGAACCAGAACCAAACCTCAAAAAATAAAATATGAGAAAGTGACACATCACTGAAAAATGCTACTCATAGAGCCATCATCATGAACCCGCCAAATCGTTTCACCAAGGAGGTTGGCGACTGAGAGTACAGTCAGTTGAGGAAAATAATTTTTCTCTGCTACGAGGATTGTGTTTGTGATGATAACTTCCTAAAATTTTGTTTTAGGTTTGATGAATTGGGTCGGCTGGATTGTTTGCATTGACTGTGTGATAAAAGGATGATTTCGTAACTTCTAATTCAAATATAACCTTGCTAATTATGTACCAATGGGTCCAAGGCATTGCCATATTCAATTCTTTAGCATATTCCACCACCACTTACAAGTCAAGTGTAAGCAATTTGGTTACTTGCACGTTGTCGTGAAAAAATGATTGTCTTACGAGAAGGCACCCACTGCATTGCAGTGATAGATATACGCAATTCATCTACTAAATGTGCCCACTACAGAGACCCAATTCATTGCTTGGTCCAACCAACATTTTCATTTGCTCCCTGTGTGGTGCGGCTGCCTAGCTAGCTAGCTAGCTAGCCATCTCAAATATCCCAAATAGTTGAAAACTAAAATTATCATCATTCATTCACTGATTCACCATAGTCACAAGCAAAATTATTACCCCAAGTTTGGGTAGTATGATCATCGTCCAAAAAAAGAATAAGAAGCCCTTTACAGGCATACAAAATCTAAAAAAATTCAATTTACATAATTTTGCAACTACGCATCAGGTTGGGCTGAAGGACCGGCACCATGTGTCACGGTGTCATCTTGTCTGCATGTGATCATCGACATCAGGTCATGCAGCTTCTTCTCCACTCGCTCGATGGCTTCTTTCGTCGCAATTGCGATCTTCTCGATCTGCGACAATCGTTGATCGTGCTGATGAAGTTGTTCATCTTGCTGGCGAAGATGGTATATAATCGATGTTCGACGGTCTCAGTGGCCAGCATGACCATGAGTATGTGGGACTGGTGAGAATGTTGGGTCACTATGTTGGGGCCTCCCGTCTCCAGTGTCTGCTGCCTCAGTGTCCATCGCGGCAGTCTCAGCTCCTTCAGCTTCGAATTCAGCCATAGTATCACGTGGAGCGGAAGAGGAAGCTGGTGTGTCAATTCGTGGTCTCATTCTTTGTATGTTTGTTTTGGTAAATTTACGAGGCTGTCAGGGACGGTCAGTGGTGACAAGCAATCCCACATGTCGAGACAATAGACAGATAAGATAAGGGAATGGAATGTATACATCTCTAGAGGATTGGATTGCCACGGCTAACTGATGCAACATGAGGGTAGGCAGACACAGTTTCACTTTTTAGCTGACGGCATAGAGAATCCCCAACATGAATGGGGTAAGATCAGACCTGTTGGTGCTCCTGGGATAGACGTTTGTGCAAAAAATTACGTGAAGAATGCGAAATTGTGAAAACATGTGGGATGCACGCAGAGAGTTGCCCTCTGTCCAAGGAATGTCTTCACCATTGCATACATGTTTTGTAATTTCTGAACGTACTTCAAGTAAGTCAAAGTTGTAGTCTGCAAAGCCTTGGGATTTACACGAAATTCCAATTAACTGAGCGACAATGGCAGGAGTGATGTGAGTTGTGGTTTGGCCAATGGTGACATCTATTGCCTGGGGGTCAGATATGGGGGAATGACAGTAAGCTAAAAACCTGTATATTTGTTCATTTCGTGTCACTCCACCAAAGTCAAGCATACAAGACCAATCAATGGCCTCGAGCATTGGTACAATCTCATATGGAGCTAGACAAGACCTATCAACTTACCTTTCATAGTCCATCTTCCTTCCCAAAAACTTTTGATATACATCCTCAGGAGGTGGTGGCACATTAGGGATTAGAAGTTCGGGTGATAGAATGTTTGTAGGTGGTGGAGAGACAATTTAGGTTGCGGGCTGAGCAATTTTTCTCTTGGCAACTATTTTAGCACGTTTTGGACGAGGATTGGATGATTCTCCCTGATCAACCGATTTACTCCTCCCTTTTCCCACGCAGATGAAAAATTGAAGAGGATATCCGAATAAAAGAAGTGGAGAGCAAGTAGGGATGAACAATGAACAGGAAAAGAAAAAGGGGCAGAAAATATAGGGTTTTGTCATATTCACAATTAAAAACGAATTACAAACCTAAAGTGCTCCACCAAAATGGCTCAAATGACGGTGCCCGACTTTTTGGAGAGAATCCGACGTAGAGGAAGATGAAAATGGAGGGAATGAAATGGAACGTCGGCTAGTATTTGAAATAAGCTAACACCTTCGATATATCGACTCAAAAATGATATATCGACCGAGAAACCAACGGTCGGGCAAAGGGCTTGGGCCTTTTCATCTATTTTTTCAATCGAGAGAATGTCGATATATGCTGACAAGTTATTCGATATATCAACCGAGCAACGATATATCAATAATTCCTTTAAAAAGACAGTTCGTTGCTGGATAATCTTGTGACAATTTCGATATATCGATATCTACTCGATATAACATTACTTCGATATATCGAACTATTGGAGATATAATCGATAATTCCTTAAAAAAAACCAGTTTCACGCTGCACATTTTCTGAGATTTTTCGATATATAGAAGCCTAGTCGATATATCGATACTTGATATATCGCCATATACTTGATATATCGATAATACAATTTTAAATTAAAATTTGTCGCTAGATGATCTTGTGACCATTTACGATCAATCGAACAATATTTGATGTATCGATCTGTTGTAATGGTGACTTACTAATATTATATCGATTAGATGTCGATATAATCGACAACTTAATATACGATTAATTGATTAGTATTCGATTATATCGAAAGGTACTGAAATTCGATATATCGTACTATATTCGATATATCTACGTGTAGTTTTTCCTTTTTCTCATTCTAATGTGTTTTTTTTTTATAGAATTTTTTTATTTTGATTTTTTAGGTGTTATTCGATATATCGAAGTTTGGTCGATAAATAGTTTTTATATATATCAAAACGTATTCGATACTATCGATAATTCCTTTTTGAAATGACTGTGAAGTGAATAGAATGACTGTGTAGTGAAGGGAATTGGCTATGAAATGCATGGAATTGACCGTGAAATGCATGAAAATGGCTGTGAAGTGAAGAGAATTGACTGTAAAATGCATGGAATTGACCGTGAAGTGGAGGGAATTGACTGTGAAATGCATGGATTTGACCGTGAAGTGCATGAAAATGACCGTGAAATGCATGGAATTGACCGTGAGGTGAAGGGAATTGACCGTGAAATGCATGGAATTGACTGTGAAGTGAAGGAAATTGACTGTGAAATGCATAGAAATGACCGTAAAGTGAAGCGAAATCGCCTTCATCAACCGTGAAATGCATAGAATTGACTATGAAGTGAAGGCAATTGACTGTGAAATGCATGGAATTGACCGTGAAGTGAAGGGAATTGACTGTGAAATGCTTGGAATTGACTGTGAAGTGAAGGGAATTGACTGTGAAATGCATAAAAATGACCGTAAAGTGAAGTGGAATCGCCTTCATCAACCGTGAAATGCATAGAATTGACTGTAAAGTGAAGGGAATTGACTGTGAAATGCATGGAATTGACCGCGAAGTGAAGGGAACTGACCGTGAAATGCATGGAATTGGCCGTGAAGTGAAGCAGAATCGTCGAAATTGACCGTGAAATGCATGAAAATGACCGTGAAATGAAGAGAATTGTTTTGAAGATGGCGTGAGGAACTTCACCAAAATCTCATTGCCTAGGGAAGGGTTTCAAGTGGAGGAGGTGGGCCACCATTCGCTAATCGAGAAGCTCGATTTAAATGAAGAAGGGGGAGGAGATGGTGATAGGATGGAGGGCGTGTTGTTATAAGGGTCGATTGAGAATGACTGTCGATCATCATCTGGTAAAAAATCTCTATTGATTGAAGGGCTCGAAGAAGGATATGATAATGGACTAGAGGAGGTGATATTGCATCGGTCAATAGAGAAAGGGTCTCTGTCATCATCAAGTGAAGGATTTGAAGTGGAGGTGGACCACCATCCATTGTTCGAAAGGCTTAATCTGCATGAACAAGGGGTGGGAGATGATGACAGACGCGAGGATATGTCATTTGATGAGTCAAAAGAGAGAGGGCTAGTTTCATCATCTGGTGAAGGGTTTGAAGTGGAGGAGGTGGGCCACCATCTTAAAATTGAGAATATCTATTTGCATGGAGGAGGAGAAGGAGATGGTAGTGATTTAGAGGATGTGTTATTCCATGGTTCGATAGAGAACGAACCGTTCGAAAAATATTTGAAGTGGAGGTGGGCCACCATCCACCAATCAAGGGTCTTGATTTACGTGAGGATTCCCCACCATCGGCCTAGCAAGGAGCCCAGTTTACATACAGATGGGGGTACAGGAGATGTTAATGGACGAGAGAGTGTAAAATTCAATACATCAAATGGGAAAGGATCCCAACCGTTGCCTAGTATAGGAAGTGAAGTTGACAAGGTGGGCCATCATCAGCAGATTGAAGAACTTGGGTAAAAAACGGTGTGGTAGCACAGCCAAGGAAATGACTGTGAAGTGAAGGGAATTGAAAATGACTGTGAAGTGAAAGGAATTGACTGTGAAATGCATGGAATTGACAAGCTCTCCCACCATTCTCTCACTTTTGTTCAAACTTCCTCATCTTCAAGCAGGCTAGTTCAAATGTCAAGGTTTGGAGCCCCAAGATTCCTCACAAGATTCCAAAATATGATAGGGCTGTGATTAGAAAATGCACGAGCCAGACCACATTGCACAATCCCTGGGAAGCATTCCTCCCGATCAAGAGGCACGAGAAAGTGATCGAGCCTAGGCATAGCTAGCGCCTCTCTCGAAGATTTGACCACGTGAACTTGGCACCAATGATGGGGGAAAATCAAGAAATTGATGATCTTCTATCAAGGTAGAGAACTCCCACATGATTCGTGTAGAATTGCTCCCATGATGGGGAGTCACCCCCATTAAGCTTTTTACGAGGGTATCTAACAAGTACTCAGATCTCCTCCAAGACACCACGAAAGATACCATCTATCTCTGATGCTGCAAAGATATTCCCTTGGCTGCTGCCTTCTGCCAGGATCGTTCGGACCCATATATAATTGTAAAAACCCAGCTAGTTCCTTTGACCACATTCCTAGAAAGGAATGGAAATAAAAAATTCCCCAAATGTCAATCTTATTCTTCAGCACACACCACTAAAATGTCCTTGATGCTCTAATCGATTCTTTTGCAACCAAATCACAACTACCACCACCCAATACTGATTGAACCAAGGCATTATCCCAAACATTCTTCTTAGTTTCTTAGAAAAACGTAAGTTGAACCTTCTGCAGCTTATAGAATTTTTAAGTTAGGCTTTCCCTTCTTGAGTAGCCCATCCCCCTGACATTTCATGAGAGCAGCTCCATCTTATACAATTGGTATTTCCCTCCCCTACTGAGATCCCCTCGGGCTTCTGCTGGAGGATCCCATAAGCAACATTCTCCTTGCACGGCCACTCCCTCTGTGCACTGTGCTACAATGAATATCATAATTTATAAGAGGGTATCAAAATTCAGAGTTCCCTTTTAACTTTCCTCTCTCCTTTGTTTAAATATGCCTTGATTTTCCCTGAAGATTCTATTTCTTTCCTCTAGGTCTTCCTCACTGTTCCCAAAAGATACTACCAACCCTTTGAATAGTGTTGAGGACCCATTCTCTTATCACCTCCACCTACTGAAACTAGGACCGCCTTTTCCACCTGCAGCACCCATAAATTGGTTTGAAAAGGGGACAAACATTTGTTCTTTGATAATGATGGGATTAGCCTCAAGCGGGTTTCTAGCTGATAATATTCCCCTCACAATGTGTACCACCGACACTATTTGCATGCACCCGGTTGAAATGACTCAACAACAAGAAGTTGATATTGAATGACATGTAAATGGGTCCCAAACCCTTTTGCAGTACAACATCTAAGCTTCATCAGTTGACTACACTTGTAAAATAAACCTTTTTTTATAGTTATATTCACATATCTCAAGATATGCTTTACTGCATTCATATGTGACTGTGAAATGCATGGAAATGACCGTGAAGTGAAGGGAACTGACCGTGAAGTGAGGCAGAATCGTCGGAATTGACCGTGAAATGCATGAAAATGACTGTGAAGTGAAGGGAATTGACTGTGAAATGCATGGAAATGACCGTGAAGTGAAGGGAATTGACCGTGAAGTGAGGCGAAATCGTGGGAATTGACCGCGAAATGCATGAAAATGACTGTGAACTGAAGGGAATTGACTGTGAAATGCATGGAAATGACCGTGAAGTGAAGGGAATTGACTGTGAAGTGAGGCGGAATATGCGGAATTGACCATGAAATGCATGAAAATGACTGTGAAGTGAAGGGAGTTGACTGTGAAATGCATGGAATTGACCGTGAAGTGAAGTGAATTGACTGTGAAATGCATGAATATGTCTGTGAAGTTAAGGGAATTGCTTCAAAATTTAGAGAAAATATACAACACATCATTTACGTCATTCATAATGAAAACACTATTAGGAAGACATCATTTGATACAAAATATAGAGAAAATATACAACACATCATTTACACCATATCACCATGTATGTTTTACAATACATTATTCAGCCCAATTTACAACATTTCACAAAATTTTCCGATTCCTCTCATCCTCAAGACAAATATATCATATTTTCAGGTCACTCAGGCAATAATAGGCTATTGACTTCCTAAAAATGAAAGTGAATTGATATAAGTCTCTCCCTGATAAAATTTCATCACTCCACAAAATGTCCATATATTTTATGACAAAAATTCCACAATCATGTCCGTTGGTCTGCTTTGGTGTAGAAGTATCTTCTCTGACCGTCCAAGAATTTCCTTCCAACACAGAAATATCTCCTACGGTATAGAATAATATGGGCAAGGCCTCCTTCATCAGCTCGATATGTTCCCTGTATCGACTGAGTACCCTCGAGTATAAACTATCAAGTATAATGATTTCTTGGTCTCGAAGGTGGATGACTGTTGGCGTGATTGACTGGTACGTATGCTTGTCCATGTTTGACAAGATAAGATATTAATATCCTCAACTTATAGAAATGGGTATACCTAGTATTGATAACAAAAAAATGACACTATTACCTCTTCATGCTGCCACATGGCCTTTTGCCCGTCACGAGGATTGACAATGCTGATTGTAGTAAGTTTTTCTAGGCCTTGGAATAATAAACGCGCTTCGTCATTACCAACATCTCGATATATTCTCAATACAGTCATTTGCATGTCAATGCATGGCTATTACAGACAACATACAAAATTAGAACAAAAATTATATAATAAAATAACATATTAACCATGATTCAATTCATACTTTTATAAAAAAAAAATGTGAGACAGAACTTGCAATCCTTTATGTATAAAGTAGGAAATTGTAGGTGTCTTCTCTCCAAGTAATCGACGTACTTGTCGATCGCCTAATCAAGAAAGATGGAAAATTAAGCTCTACTCTAATATAAGTGTTCAATAACTCTGTATGCATGTGTGTCATTTACTTACCACGCCATCAACCCATGCATTTTTCTCCGAAATGGACTTGAACCAACAAAATTCAGGTAACTCTTTGTTTGTGTTGGCCCAACTTTCCAATTTATTAAGTTCTTCCTCCGGTAATACCCTAAATGGATCGATCTTGGCCTCGAAGGGTAATGGAGAAGTAAAAAATTCTCTCCGTTTCTCATTGTCAGCGACGCTGCTTGGAGTGGTTTGCACGGTGGAGATGGAAATGAATGGAGAACGCTTGTAGACAGACGGCTTCACAGCCCTCTTACCTCTCCTCTTATATACCGGAATAGAATGCAGTGATTTCTCGCATATATCAACGCCTAACGCATCCTCAATCTCCTTCTCATTCTCTAACTCATTCTCCTTCATAAACTGAATCTTCTCTATACGAAACGCCTCCATCTGCCTCTTCAACTCCGCCTTACCCTCATCCAACTCTTTCCTCTCCTTCTTCAGTTCTTCCCTCTCCCTCACTAGCATTTTCCTCTCCTTCTTCAATACCGCCCACTCATTCAACTTTTCCTTCTCTAGCCTCAAGGCTTCTTTTAGTTTTAGCATTAGTTCAACCTCCTTCAGTATTACTTCTCTCTCTCTCTCTGCAACTGAAGCCTCAGCGCCTCTAGCTCATCCCTATCATGCATCGACTCCCCAGTCAATTGTAATCCCGCTCCCTCTCCCTCTCCCCTTTCTTCTCCCTCTCCCTCTTCTTGCCCCTCTCCGTTATCATTACTCTCTTCCTCTCCCCTTTCTTCTCCCTCTCCCTGTCCCAATCTATCTTCCATATCTTTATCGTCTTCATCTTTAGTGCCCTACAAAATGAGGCAAGGTCATTTCCATATTATATAACATATCTAATTAAATACAAAATATCATCATACAATAAGACGTTTCTGACATCTTACATCAAGTTTATCATGGGCCAAACGAACGACCTCCGTCTCCAGCTCCTCAGTGGTAGGCTCTAAGATAAGAACGATCTCAGTCTGCAAGAAGACTTCTTCGTATTATGTGCAGAAACACACGCACTCACACACACACACACACACACACACACACACACACACACACACACACACACACACATATATATATATATATATATATATATATATATATATATATATATATATATATATATAGTTGAATGAGTGACCACTTAGCTTCATAAAAATTGATTTACACATTTACTCTCTAGAATTTCATGAATCTTCTTATACCTCCAACCCTTCCATCTCCGATATTGTATGAATCGTGGAATTTGGGAGGGAACGTATGAAATTACACATTCTCGGAGAGCCGGTACTCTCTCAAGGGCGCATATCTGTTACAATGAAATGACAAGACGTTCTTAAATAAATATAGTTTGCTATAACTATGAATTAAAATAGACAAGAAAAGAGTCCTTACTTGTAGGAGAAATATGCAACCAGTGACATTGTAATGATGCTTCTGCGATGCAATCGAGGCACTCTCGATCCCTTCCGTCATCGTATGGAAGGCCAAACTACCCCAAGGGTAGATATTAAAGTCTTCCAACGAGTCAACAAGGTCGATAAATTCTGTACAACATACAACATTCGTGTCGGTTCCCCTAACAAACCATTCTACACATAATATTAGGGCTACCTTCACAACATCTTCGTGCTTATTGCTCAACTATCCCACTGAACACCTCCTGTACATATTTTTTTAGGATAGGATATTCATTGAAGTATTTTTCTTTTAATGACTTCTTTGAACGATGAATATTGGGTATGGAGAGGTCACCAGTTCTCAGCCCTGTTATTAGGGTGAAGTCCATTTCGAAAAATTTTACACGCTTCCGCTGTATCTTGAATTCAAGATTGCCTATATATCTCTCAATAAGTGAGTGAAAAATGGCTCCTACAAACCTAAATGATGGAATGTGTAATAAAAATGAGAATGGAGACTGCCTAAATATAGTTAATCTAGTGTTATTCTTCTTCAACCCACTCTTCACACTATCAAGCCACCATGTCAAAGAACATCTACATGAGATGGTGGAAGCCGACTCGCCAAATTCCTTATGCAGGGTTTGCCACCTGCAAGGATGAAATCAAAATTAGTAATTTTTCACAAGTTTTGGACCGGGAAGTGAAGGGAATTGCCCGATTTTTGGGAAATTACCTTCATTGACCGTGAAGCGAATTGATTGTGAAATGCATGGAATTGTCCGTGAAGTGAAGAGAATTGACTGTGAAGTGAAGGGAATTGACCGTGAAATGAATGGAAATGACCGTGAAGTGAAGTGGAATCGCCTTCATCAACCGTATTGTGAACTTCAGGGAATTGACCGTGAAATGCATGAAAATGACTGTGAAGTGAAGGGAAATGACCGTGAAGTGAAGCGGAATTGCCTTCATCAACCATGAAATGCATAGAATTGACTGTGAAGTGAAGGGAATTGACTGTGAAATGCATGGAATTGACCGTGAAATGCATGGAATTGACTGTGAAGTGAAGGGAATTGACTGTGAAATGCATAGAAATGACCGTGAAGTGAAGCGGAATCACCTTCATCAACCGTGAAATGCATAGAATTGACAGTGAAGTGAAGGGAATTGACTGTGAAATGCATGGAATTGACCGTGAAGTGAAGGGAATTGACCATGAAATGCATGGAATTGACTGTGAAGTGAAGGGAATTGACTGTGAAATGCATAGAAATGACCGTGAAGTGAAGCGGAATCGCCTTCATCAACCGTGAAATGCATGGAATTGACCGTGGAAGGGAATTGACTGTGAAATGCATGGAATTGACCGTGAAGTGAAGGGAAGTGACCGTGAAATGCATGGAATTGACTGTGAAGTGAAGGGAATTGACTATGAAATGTATAGAAATGACCGTGAAGTGAAGCGGAATCGCCTTCATCAACCGTGAAATGCATAAAATTGACTGTGAAGTGAAGGGAATTGACTGTGAAATGCATGGAATTGACCGTGAAGTGAAGGGAACTAACCGTGAAATGCATGAAATTGACCGTGAAGTGAGGCGGAATCGTCGGAATTGACCGCGAAATGCATGAAAATGACTGTGAAGTGAAGGGAATTGACTGTGAAATGCATGGAAATGACCGTGAAGTGAAGGGAACTGACCGTGAAGTGAGGCGGAATCATCGGAATTGACCATGAAATGCATGAAAATGACTGTGAAGTGAAGGGAATTGACTGTGAAATGCATGGAGTTGACCATGAAGTGAAGGGAACTGACCGTGAAATGTATGGAATTGACCATGAAGTGAAGCAGAATCGTCGGAATTGATCATGAAATACATGGAAATGACCGTGAAATGAAGAGAATTGTCTTGAAGATGGTCTGGGGAACTTCACCAAAATCTCATTGCCTGGGGAAGGGTTTTAAGTGGAGGAGGTGGGCCACCATTCGCTGATCGAGAAGCTCAATTTAAATGAAGAAGGGGGAGGAGATGGTGATAGGATGGAGGGCATGTTGTTGTATGGGTCGATTGAGAATGACTGTCGATCATCATCTGGTAAAGAATCTCTATTGATCGAATGGCTCGAAGAAGGATATGATAATGGACTGGAGGAGGTGATATTACATCGGTCAATAGAGAAAGGGTTTCTGTCATCATCAGGTGAAGGATTTGAAGTGGACATGGACCACCATCTATCGTTCGAAAGGCTTAATCTGCATGAACAAGGGGTAGGAGATGATGACAGATGCGAGGATATGTCATTTGATGAGTCAAAAGAGAGAGGGCCAGTTTCATCATCTGGTGGAGGATCTGAAGTGGAAGAGGTAGGCCACCATCTTAAAATTGAGAATATCTATTTGCATGGAGGGGGAGAAGATGGTAGTGATTTAGAGGGTGTGTTATTCCATGGGTTGATATAGAACGAACTGCTATTATCATCTCGAAAAGTATTTGAAGTGGAGGTGGGCCACCATCCACCAATCAAGGGTCTTGATTTACATGAAGGGGTAGAAGGAAATGGTAATGCACTGGAGGGTATGTTACTTCATGGATTCACAGATAAAGGGCCGCCATCATCTTCTGGTGAAGGATTCCCCACCGTTAGCCTAACATTTACATACAGATGGGGGTGGAGGAGATGTTAATGGATGAGAGAGTACAAAATTCAATACATCAAATGGGAAAGGATCCTAACCGTTGCCTAGTATAGGAAGTGAAGTTGACAAGGTGGGTCATCATCAGTAGATCGAACAACTTGGGTCACAAACGGTGTGGTAGCACAGCCAAGGAAATGTTCCCAATCTGGCCAATAAAGGCATTGGATGACAAGGGGTAGTCGATCATTGACAATTTCGATTTATTTCAAGTGTGGGAAGGTTGGACACTTGAAGTGCACGGAATCGTCGGAATTGACCATGAAATACATGGAAATGACCGTGAAGTGAAGGGAATTGACCGTGAAGTGAGGCGGAATCGTCGAAATTGACCGTGAAATGCATGGAAATGACCGTGAAATGAAGGGAATTGACCGTGAAATGCATAGAATTGACCGTGAAGTGAAGGGAATTGACTGTGAAATGCATGGAAATGACCGTAAAGTGAAGTGGAATTGCCTTCATCAACCGTGAAATGCATTGAAATGATTGTGAACTTAAGGGAATTGACTGTGAAATGCATGAAAATGACTGTGAAGTGAAGGGAATTGACCGTGAAATGCATGGAAATGACTGCGAAGTGAAGCGGAATCGTCGGAATTGACCGTGAAATGCATGAAAATGACCATGAAGTGAAGGGAATTGATCTTGAAATGCATGGAAATGACCGTGAAGTGAAGCGGAATCGCCTTCATCAATCGTATTGTGAACTTAAGGGAATTGACCGTGAAATGCATGAAAATGACTGTGAAGTGAAGGGAAATGACTGTGAAATGCATGGAAATGACCGTGAAGTGAAGCGGAATCGTCGGAATTGACTGTGAAATGCATGAAAATGACCGTGAAGTGAAGGAAACTGACGGTGAAATGCAAGGAATTGTCCATGAAATGAAGGGAATTGACCGTGAAGTGAAGCGGAATCGTTGGAATTGACCATGAAATGCATGAAAATGACTGTGAAGCGAAGGGAAGTGACCGTGAAATGCATGGAAATGACCGTGAAGTAAAGAGGAATCGTCAGAACTGACCGCGAAATGCATGAAAATGACTGTGAAGTGAAGGGAATTGACTGTGAAATGCATGAAAATGACCGTGAAGTGAAGGGAATTGACTGTGAAATGCATGGAATTGACCGTGAAGTGAGGCGGAATTATCAGAATTGACTGCGAAATGCATGAAAATGACTGTAAAGTGAAGGGAATTCACTGTGAAATGCATGAATGGACGGGGAATGACCTAAATTAAGTCAGTTCATGGTCAATTTAACTCAGTTCACGGTGATTTTAGCTCAATTCACGGTCATTTTGGCTCAGTTCACGGTCCTTATCAATAACTCAGTGGGTCCTTAGACTGTTAAATCAGACGGTGCTCGGTCTCTTTCACGATCTTCGTTTACTTTCACATCTCATTTCATTCTAATTTAAAAATCCCCTCAATGGGGGCCATTTGAGTCCTAATTTTTCTCATTTATCGGGACATGACATACCATTTACTATTTTTTAAAAATAAACATGGATTGGGGACCATATGCATATGTAGTATAATATACAGTGGGGTCCACGCAAATAAAGCTCGGGGCTTTTTAAATATGAAAATGGATTGTGGACCGTGCGCATATATATTATAGTGGGGTCCACAAAACGAAAGCAGGGATCTGAATATACCTGCCATTCGAAGCTTCTTAGCTGGGGGGACCATTTTTCGTCCTATCTTGGGCTCAAAAAAGTCGAAAGGGACGTCTGTGGGGTGCGTATTCTCCACTAGATAAAGGGGAAAAAAGAAAACGGTAAAAGGAAGGTTTTATTGCTACGGTGGACAGTAACAGAGGGGGAGAAGTAATCAGAAAATGATAATCTACGGCTACGATAAAGGATGAGGGAGAAAAAAGAAGAAAAAATCAAGTTTTTTTTGGGTGGAGAAGCTGACAGCATGAATAAGCGTCTGATATAGGAGGGGCATTTTGGATCTTTGGAAAGCCGTCCGTACGCATGGGGCGTATTTTTGATAGGAAAAACAAAGTGGGCCTAGAAATGTAAATGGGCCTTAAATGGGTCATACAACTGTAAAATTCTCGTACTAAAATGATCTTTCAAAATAGATGGACGGTATGGATAATAAATATACATCATGATGGCCCCACGGAGGCCCTTACAGGACCGTCCATTTGTAGCCACGTCCTGGCGTGGGTAGTAACCAATCCACTCCCATATGTGGGGTGAATGGGCTCTCTCATTTTTCTGCTTTTGGTGTATTTATGTTGAAAAGTGGTGTGCATTGTATCCATCAAAATTCTACTTTCGGTGTATATATGTAGGAAAAGGGGTGTGTACTGTATACATCAAAAGTGGAGGTTTGATCCAATGCAACCCATACCCATGTACTACAATAAACCACATGAGAAATTTAGCCACGACCTTTTAATTGGGTTCATCTTCCAACGATCCAAACCGTTCATATGACGAGTCTCACCTTATATGATGGAAGGTCATATACAAAGGCTCTCAATTGGATTGTTTCAACTCTTTGATAGTTTAACTCTTTTGCTTTGAACATGAACGGTCAGTATATCTTTTACATAATCAAAGGGTAAAATATTCAATCTTAATTTTATTTTTGGAAATAATCCATCTAAGGAGAGATCTATAAAATAAACGGTTTGGATCATTGAAATACAAAACTTAATTCCAATATCTAGAGTGCCTACCTACCTTTCTGCAATACCTCGGGATGTATTTGGTCAAACCTCTCAAAAGTGAGAATGCGCATGCATGAGAGGTATCATATGCATCCCTCTCAACTTTGTAATGAAGGCCACCGCATCTAAAGGGAGATGGTATACAGTGCTCGCGTGAAGAATTTGTACGGTAATAACGATTATTCGTTTTTCCTGGTGGGGTCATTGGTTCAGTGATCCAAACTGTTGATACGATGGGACCTACTGTGGAAATTCCATGGTTCAAAAATTCTCTGAATTGGGAGATCCTAGCTTTAGAATTTTCTATCCTTTTCAGTTGAATATGAACCGTTGTGTTTTCTTTGTTAACCATCTATTTATTTCCCACCTATTGGACAGATAGGATCTTCCTGTTTGGATAATTTTTTTGATTTTTGGCCATCCAAAGGTGGCCCATGTTATCAACCGTTCAGATCACATAAACATGGCCCCACTTCTTCAAATGGAAAACGTACAGATTTTTGAGTCATAACATTACATATACAAAACATGGGAGATATTAAAAAGGAGACATAGAAGTTGACCATTGTAAACGCCACCTTTTACCCAGCGATTTTTCAGAGCGCTTCTAAACTTTGCTTTTTAAAAGCAAACCATTTTGTAACGACACAGGATTTGCATATGAAAATACCGTTGCATTTACGGCCTATAGCTACAGATTAACAGTAGGCATAGGTTTTTAGCCTTTCTAAATGCAAGGGTATTTCCATATGCATATAATATGTCCGTACAGGATGGTTTACTTTGGGAAAATAAAGTTTAGGATTGACCTTGAAAAGACGCCGGTTAAATGGTGGCATTTACGGTGGTCAATTTCTCGGAGACGAAACAGGCTTGAGGGTGGGAATGACCCGTAATACAATTGTCGCACTGGAGAGATGATCATGTCCCATTGAAAATTTCTTTTCAGATGGTACCCTTTTCAACGGTCAACATTGATCCATACATAACGAGTGGTCGAAATCATCCATGCACGACCGAAAGTTTCTCACCGTATCATCTCATGGGTAGTGTCCCGAACATGGACGGTTACAATCATCTAACCATATCTGCATGTGGGCCAGTATCCTGATCTGAGACTTAGACAACACGAAATCTTTTTGGTGGGCCACACATGCGTGCACTCGGAAATTTTGTAGACGTCGAATGCATGTAACTGAATTTGAACTGTCCGGAGAGTGGAAATCCACTTCTCTTAAATGTGGAATTATGGCATACGTCGGAACGTTTAGCAATTACTGTATGTGTTCGAGCTATGTGGAGCCCACCGTGATGGATATGTGGAATCCAAACCGTGAAAGGTTGTTACCCTCATTGTTTAACCGTACATGCCAAGAATCATTCTGATAAAAAACCAAGAGACTACAGGTAGAAACGTACAGTCACGATTAAAAATATACAAAACAGGAGTTTTGAACGGCTTTATTTTTGACTTTCAATCATCTTGCTGTGGCCACCTGATTAACGGGTTGGATTTTACATAATCAGTATGGTTGGTCCCAAATTCCATCTGGAAGTTTCTATGGTGGGTGATGCCCTCACCAATGTCCCCCATTGTTCCATTTAGTGTGGCCCACATGGACTATGGATCAATTCCTAACATTACGTATATAATCTAATGGACGGGTTGGATGGTACTCCTGCATCACTGTGGACCACACACAGCTTGAACGTATAGTAAGTGATCGTTGCCTACGGTGTCGTGTCCGTCATCCTATAATTACGCTGAACTGACGGATTGGTATAACGGATGGTTATTCAACGGTTAGAATTTAACAGACATATGATATTATCGACGGCTAGGATCAAACATTCGATCGGATTTTTGAGTTTTTAAACCTATTTATACTATGCCCTACTATTTAAACGGTTTAGATTGTACACTTTTCTAAGTGCACGCGTATGGACCATCACACTCTTCCAGGGTTCCAATAACTCCTCCGCAACACAACCGTGCATGCGCCGAAAGTCGGTCTCTCTCTTCAGTACAGATTTTGCTAGACTGTACTGTAGGTTAAGTAAAGATGAGATCCCTAACGTCCAAGTATCGTATATTTTCAATCTTGACCGACCAGATATCTTAAACCGCTAGATATTGGTCATATACTCAAAATAGGTTCAATCAGACAATATAAAATATGGATTTGTGGAAATTTATTGTGAAATTTGGATCGTCCGCATTTATTAAATTTTAAAATAATATCTGTGGATAAATTTTGGTTACTCTTTGACGGTTTGGATATGAGATATATGCCAGAGGCCGACTCATTCCAGGGTTGTGATTCATTGAGCGGCTACCTGTGTGAGGGGGCAGAATATGTGTCAGATATCTACGAATACAAAGCACGAGTCAGAGATCCAGACCATTCATCATATAGGGTACAATGTAAGGATTCCATGGACCTAAAAAAAGGAAAATTGGTTCAATAATCAGGAAAATAGAACGTATATGATAAAAGAATGGCAAATATTTGGCTCACTTGATGAGTGTACCGCTCTGGTTTTCTGTAGATGGATTTCTAATAGTAATCCCTACATGATGAATGGTACGGATCTATGAACGGTTTGGATGGCATATAAACATCATGGTAGGCTCCAGAAAGGTTTTAACGGTCGAGGCTTCTGTTCTCACGTTTTAGTGTGGTGTGGGCCACTTGATTCTTGGATCTTCATTATTTTTAGATTTCTGTCCTTTTGTGCCCTTTAGAAACTGATGGACAGAGTGGATTTGTCACAGGCATCTCTGTGGGCCCCACATTACTTCTGACATGGGGAACTTTCAGTGGCCAGGGGACAGGCAATTCGAGTCCCGTGAAGCGCTGGTCATGTAATCACGACACGATCTATGACACGTGTTCTGTATTTACTTGCCACTGACACGTATTCCGGCCCGAATCCCGACCCAATCTACGGCACGTGTTCTGTACTTACGTGTCACTGACACCAATTCCGGGAAGCGGAATCGCTGGTGTACCTCACACCAGCTATATAGCTGCTGTAGGCACGTGTCGTGCGAAGACGGGCACTGACGCTCCTCGAGTTCAACGGTCCAAAGGAGATCACAGTTACATGGCCCAAAATGACGTATTTATTATATCTACACCATTCATCTATTTTTAGAGATCATTTTAGAGAACTTTTTAAAAAATGAATCATATACAAGGAAAATATGGACCACACCACAAATAACAGTGGAGATAATGATTTTCACTGTTAAAAATTCATAGAGCCCACCATAACGTTTATTTTCCATCCAATCTGTCCATAAGGTCACAGAGGCCTGAATGAAAAGTAAAAACATATTTCATATTCATCCAAAATTCTCTTGCCCCAAAATGTTTTCAATGGTACACGTTCAATCCCCCACTTCTTTTTGTAGTGTGGTCCACTTGATAATTATATCTATCATATTTTTTGTCTCAAACTTTAAGAATAGATCACCAAATTGATGGACAGTTTGGATATAATACATACCTCATGATTAGACCCACGGAACTTGCTGATGTCAATACAGCGGCTACATTGCTGGTGTGAGTTACACCAGCCAGTCCGCTTTCCTAATTCCGGGTCCGTGAGCTGCTTAGGTGCGGCCCCGGCCTCACTCAACACGGTGCGGTCCTGACCATGGAGCTCCACTTAGATGTATGAAAAGTTTATCCATGCCGTCCATCCGTTTTCCTAGATCATTTTAGGGAATTATATAAAAAATGAAGCAGATCCAAATCTCAGGTGGACCACACTGTAGGAAACAATGGCGATTGACCATTAAAATCTTCTTATGAGCCACGAAGGTTTTGGATCAAGCTGATATTTGATTTTTTTTTTTCCCTTCATGCAGGATCTGTGACCTTATCAACAGGTTGGATGATCCAGGTCCGTGGGACCTTATCAACGGATTGGATAGAAAATAAACACTGTGGTCCTAGGCGTTCAATCACCAGTGTTTCCCGTAGTGTGGTCTACATTAGATTTGGATCAGCTTCATTTTTTGTCCTCATGGCCTAAAATGAGATGGAAAAAGCGATGGACGGCGTGGATATAATACATATACATCAATATGGACCCCACAGTCAGGGACGCACTGTCTTGGGTGAGGGTCTTCACAACCCTTCTTTTCCTCCTTTACTCGGAAATCTCAGGCATTGCAATTGGCAACGCACAGAGCATCCATCCGCAATACCATGCCCATTCATGCTTTAATGACCAAAACACCCTTACAATCTTTCGCCAGTGATGCTTACAAAAGCTGGGTAGTTTGGTCTTTCGAAAAGGATGCGTTAGATGCTGCTCTACAATAGTGCGGCGGATCGTACTCATGCAGGCATCGCCGTGCGTGTATTGCAACGTCGTTCATTAGACTAGACCGCCGGTTCGGGAAGCGAATTGCGTACTGACTAAAACTATGTGGGGCCCCCCGTAGATTTTTGTGTCCTATCTACGCCGTCCATACGTTTTTCCAGCCCATTTTAGGCTATAAGCCCAAAATTGAAGCATATCAAAAGCTCAAGTGGTACACACCACTGAAAACGGTGTGAATTGACTACCTGCCATTGAAAAATTCTTGTGGACCCGGAAGTTTTGGATCGAGCTGATATTTCTGGTTTGCCTTCATCCATGTCTGTGTGATCTTATGAACAGGTTGGATGACAAATGAACATCACTACGGGCTTAGGAAGTTTTCAACGGTGGACTTCATTATAACCACTGTTTCCTATGGTGTGGTCCACTTGAGCATTACAAAAGCTTAAATTTTTATTAGTGTCCTAAAATGAACTGTAACAACGGATAGACGGCGTGGATAATAAACATATATCACAATGGGCCCCACAGAGTTTACTCAGTACCTAATTCTCTTAGGCCGGTTCAACCGTTTCTAACTGCAACCAAGCAACTGGACCGGTGGTATAAAAAACCGGGAAAGCTTGAAGAACCTATGGAACCGCGATTGTGAGCCGGTCCTCACTCATCGTGGTCTGAACCGGTTTTGAACCGGTTTGGCCTCGGTCCGTTTTCTGATATTCGGTGACAAATATAATCAATCCGGACCGTTGATTTTCTGTAGTTCGCACTAAACAAATGGTACGTTAGGCATACCGACCATCCAATAAATAGACATTTCAAACTTCCCATTGAATTTGCAGCGTCCAATTCTGACCATCCACTTTATAGGCATTGATCAAGCCGTTGGGATCCCATGATTGAAACATATAGATCCACAATGGGGCCATAGATTTGAAGATTCTGATGGGCGTACGTGCGATGGATACA
The DNA here is from genome assembly GCA_037074715.1 of Magnolia kwangsiensis. Lineage (NCBI taxonomy): Eukaryota > Viridiplantae > Streptophyta > Magnoliopsida > Magnoliales > Magnoliaceae > Magnolia > Magnolia kwangsiensis. Next base: position 14,609,121 of record CM073577.1, on the reverse strand, counting down.
TGCATGAGTATGATCCACCATGCTCCACCAGAGTATCATCTAAAAAGGGTTCCACTTGAATTATGTGACGTACATGCATGGTACATGACATGCGAGAGAGTAATGTAAGGCATGCAAGATGGGTGAATCTGCCCCCATGCAGTTGTCCTCATCCTTCTGAAGTAAAAGCCAAGGAGTTCGTTTCGCCTCCGTCGCGACTCAAATACCAGAGTATGCACCACCCTCTGGACCCCATATTCTGGAATGATCTGATGATTTTAGCTTTCCAAATTCTTTCTACTACTATAAATAAGATTGTAATTTTATAATGATTCTTAATTGAGTAACCAAACATTTGATTTGTAGTGTTGAATGTGACCATTAAAATTCCTTTCAGTGTTTGAAATTCATCTCCAGATATCCATTTAGATAATTTTCACAAACTGGACGGTTACGATTATCATATTAGTCATAAATTTGGCCCCAGTGGGCTACGACACACGCTGAATTCTGACCCTCGACATAAAAAACTCAAGATAAGAGAGGATCTTTCTTACACGGAGGAATTATATGATAACGTGCTCCGCACCTATTTAAAGTACATAATTATTTAAATTTTGACAAGTGGGACCCATTTCTAGATAATCCAAACCATTGATCTATTTTATCCTACGATGCATACACTACTCCCTAAATATCTCCTTGATATCTCAATATCAACCTTTATATTTATTATCAACAAACGGACGGCTAATAGAAGAAAAATAAATGGGGTATGACTTTAAAAGAAGGCCTCGGATCTAATACGAACATTCTCACCTTAAGCTTAAAGTAGGAATCGACGTGAGAGGCCCACTTTAAAAGATGAAGATAGAAGCTGCAAGTCAGATTTATGAATTTGGCTTCTGGGTCAACAATCATCTGTGATCTAAAAATCAGGTGGGCCACACAACTGGAATAGTTGTGATGGGAATGTCCACCATTAAACTCCTAGATTGAATGTGGGGTCAATGTATTCTGTATATTCCATCTAATCCCTTGGAAAGTTGCATCCGACTAGGATTGATGGGCACAAAAACAAAAGAAAAAGAAATTTGTTGTCTTGAGTTATGATTTTATATGTTGTGGCTCACGATCACTTCGAATCTGCTGAGTTTTAGACATCTAGAAGAAGAATATGGGGGTACACATGATGGACGGATTAGATGTTATTAAAACATCATGGAGGTCCCTCGCTTTAAGGCATATATTATTATTTTGAGGCATGATTTTATATGTTGTGACCCACTTATGTCCTAGATCTACTGACTTTTAGAGACCCAAAGAAGAATACGAGGGGCACACATGATGGATGGATTAGATGTTATTAAAACATCATGGTGGGTCCCAAATCTCCGGACATGATTTTATAGTTTATGCATGATTTTATTTGTGGCCCAAACTCGTTTCAGATCTACTGAATTTTAGGAACCCTCAAGAAGAATTCGTGGGACATACACGATGGACGGATTAGATATTATTAAAACATTGGTGGGGCTCATGCCTCAAGACATGATTTTATTGTTTTGTGGCATGATTTTATGTGTTGTGGCCCACATACCTTTTGGATCTACTCAGTTTTAGGGACTCATAAAAAGAATATAGGGGCGCACATGATTAACAGATTAGATGTTAGTAAAACATCACGGTGGGCCCCACATCTCAAGACATGATTTTATTGTTTTGTTGCATGATTTTATATGTTGTTGTCCACCTACGTTTCTGATCTAGTGAATTTTAGAGACCCAATGAAGAATACGAGGGGCACACACGATGGATGGATTAGATAATTCATGGTGGCCCTACTCAATTTATGAGAAACGTTTGTATTGGATTCCCCCTTAAAAAAAATCCCAAAGTTATCCTGTGTGATTTGTACCCTAACAGATAAAAGGCCAAAAAAAAAAAAAAAACGATGTTATCTTCAAATCTAAGTAGATTTGCGGGTACTTCTCCAACCACACTGGCAGTCAACGGACCAATGGTCAGGATTACCCAGTCAGTGGGCCCCACTTGTCAGCAGGAAAAGAAAGACATGCATACTGGCAAAAGGTGTGGGCCTTCATCATGTAATTCCTCCCTCTCTCATATGACCCACTGACCTGTCTCTCTTTAAAACAGTATTATCTCATCCTCTTTTTCTTCCTTTCTTTTTGTCTCAGTTGTTTTTCGCCCACACCCTTTTCTGACGTTTCTGACGTCCCACCATCTTCTCCTACCTTTGCTTTCCCATAATTATACATCACTGCCTCTCTCTCTCCTTCCTTTTATCAACCAACCTCCCTTCACTTGCTTTCTCACCCAAAAACAACAACACCCCACAAAACCCATTTCTCAGTTTTCTCTTTTGATTACAGACAAACCCACAAACACCATTGCAATGACTCCAATTCAAAAGTGGTATGAAAAATGCAAGCTTCATTCACTTCCCTCTTTTCTTTTTCTACTTCTCTATGCATGTATGCTTTGAGCTTTGCTTGTTTGATGATGGTAATGATGAATGGATTGGATTGCTCATATATGAGGCTGTATTGGGTTTTTTTTATGAATTTGGTTTTGGATGCCTTTTTGTCTTGATTATCAATGATGTTTGGGTTGTTTTTATTTTGAATTTTTTGTGGTTTCTTTTCTATTGTGTTTTTCACCCTTCTTCAATGATTATAATTTGATTGTTTTGCATGAATTTTTTTTTTTTTTTTTTTTTTTTGGATTATTTCATCTTGCGGTATTAATGGTGTTTGTGGGTTTTTTTGTTATGAATTTTTTCCTTGGTGTTTTTATTTTTACTTTTATTTTGATTTTTTAAACTTTTGGGCATATTGGGTTTTGATTTGTAGTGTTTGGTGTTTAGACTTTCTGATTGAGATGCTGGTGAAATATGTGAAAAGTAATGGGGGAAGCAGAAGGCGAACGGTTGAAATTTTGATCGATATCGGGGTGGAATTGAAGGATGAAGCATCACATGTTGTTTTCTATGGGTTTTTCTTCTTGTGTGCTTCTCTAACAGGGGTGGTTTGGAATGTTGTGACAGTTACAAGCTGCCCTGTTCTTGTGTTTGTGGTAAGATTAGTTCTTTCATGGTGCATTTGAAGCGTGTTTTTGCTCTTTTTCTAGTGTTATTTGATGGATTAGCTATAAGAAACTGATAATCTGTATGTGGATGTTTCTTTGCTTTTGGGAAGATTAAACATAGAGGATAAGTAATTGCAGATGGGGTCAGATCACAAACGTGTGCGAGATCACGAACATTCATCTAGCAGGCCCCACCATGTATGGGCCGTTATCCAAGAAACTAGGTCTGTTGGATGGTCATAACTGATCAATTCGAGGGGAAAAAAATGTCCACATCTTATTAAGGGCCCTGCGTCCGGTTTTTGGGGGTGGGGCCCTCTTGATGGACTGTCTGGAATTCCAAATCTTGCATGCATCTGCAATTTGACCTTACAATAAGTCTCTGCAATTCACTTCTTCTTCTTCTTCGTTGGGAGTTTTGAGGTATGATTGTTTGGATGATTTTCAGACCATATTTCAGCTGCATTTGCATCAGGAATTCAAATCACGTCTGTTTGATTGAAACCACTGTGGCTGAAGATTTTGCTATGATCTTAAGGTTTTTGTGAACAGCCATTTTTGGATGTCCAGTGTATTGTGGATCCAAATGCCAATGTAAGGAGAGTCGATCTCAGGCCATGCTCGGGAGAGTAGGTACACTACCAACTTGACTACTGAGCTGGTTGTGAATCCTTAAACCCAACATAGGTATAGCATCCTCTTGTATTCAGTTTGTATAAGGCCCATGATGATCCAAACCATCAATCTGATGGAACTAAGGATCTTATAAATATCTCTGTATCAAGAATTTTCAAAGCTGGGCCCTGTTTTTGGTGATCCAAACCATTAACCTGATGACACCAATGATCTTAGAAATATCTCTATCTCAAGGATTTTTTCAAGTCGACTGTTTAAAAGGAGTTGCAAGTGGCCCACATTCAACTTACAGATGACTCATCTAATGAGGGGACTGGTCTGGTTTTCAGCTTGGATATTTCTATGGTGGGGCCTGCCTAATGCATGGGTTGGATGTCCCACACCGCTTGTGGAGGTTTGTGTTGGCTTAGAGAAGAATTTGGTTTTTCTTTTTAGGCATGTTTCCACTGTAGACTTTTTTCCTTTTGGTAAAGAAGAGGGTTGTCCATCAGCATCTGAATTGATCTTTCCTCTCCCTTCC